>JARHVA010004559.1:362500-447500 GCA_037957365.1 Torreya grandis | reverse complement strand
CTTGATCCTTGTATCTAATATGAGTAATAAGTGTGATTTTACACATATTCACACTTGAATTATTATCAACTATAACACTCTAAATAGTTTGGCAATCAATGTGTGCATAAACTAACATAGAGTTTAAATCTATTTCATCATATATTATTTCATGCTCTTTAATTGATTTCCCTATAGAGCATGAAATTATGGTAGGTACCAATGATTTCATTCAAAGGATGTGGTGCCTCTATATGAGAATGGTATGAAACTAAAGGAGGGTGTTCATTATATGAATAATACACTCTTGATTTATCTATTATCTCACTAGATATATGTGAAGGAAAATAATCACTAAATATTTTCATGTCCTTGATTTCACTCAATTTTGCATTTGAATTATTTGTAGGTGTGCCCATATCAATGAATTTTTCATTTATTAAATCCTAAATATTATGCCTTCAATTGATGAACCTATTAGTAGTGTGTCCTGATGCCTTGTGAAAATTACAAAAGGCATTTTGATCAAAACATTTTGGAATAATATTATTCACATCAAGCTCTTTAATGGGAGGGAGAGATATAATATTACATTTCAATATTATTTTGATTACCTTATATATAACTTCTATTAGATTTGTAAAAAATATCCTTGGAGGATCCAATAATATAATGCATGGAGTTAGTTATAAAACTACATGTATTTTTATTTTTTTATCATTCTTATTATCAAATTGCCTCACCTTATATGGGGGATTTTTTGGAATATTTGTCTTAGAAAATGTATTAGTTATATATTTAAGCTTAATAATTGTCAATAACTTGAATTCCATTTCTTTAATTATATGACATAAATCTATGAATAAGTTAAATTTATTGAATATGATGGACTCATGTAGGGCTAGAATAAAACTCTATTTGAATACATTTTATACTTCTCAATCTATCATAGGACTTGTAATTTTAGATAGAATTTTATTACACCTTAATGTATATTATATGATAGGCTCATTAGGCTTATGTTTGAGTTGGTAAATGTGAGCATATGAATTCTTCTCACTAATATTTATTGAAAAAATGGTTTAGGAACATATTAGCTAGGGGATTTTACACATGTACCAATTCATGTGTTAAGTTGTATAGCCATTTTAATTAATATTCCTTTAAACTTTATGAAAATAACTTATTCAATAACATGTCATTGGACACAGTCTAAACATATTGCATCAAATTCAAATGTTGTTCAGGGTCACCTTTTCCATCATATAGTGTAACCTTCAGTGCCACAAAACCTATAAGTAGAGAATATATTAGTATGTGTTGTGCTAATGGAGTGTACAGTAGAGTGTGGGAATTAAGCACCTAATTAAGTTTCAAATCACCTTGTTCCAAATATAACACCTTAGTTTTCACAGATCAATTATCATGCATAAGGGATGTACATTGGGAGAAGAATAATGTGTGTTAACCAAAGGTGGTATTCCCAATTATTGAGTAGGAATTTGAATATTAATCTATTGAATCCCTTGGGGTTCCCCCATATTAAATGGTGGAACAAAATTTATATCCATAGGATTAGAATTATCAAGTGATGGTGCCATAATTTCACCTTTTATGTCTAAAAGGGTTTGAAAAATGGTATGATAGTTGAGAGGTTATTCATGAATTCTTTCTTGAATGCTCTTATTAAATTCCACTTTGTTAAATTTTGGTTTTTCATTACCTATAAGTGGAAGTATATTATGGTTCTCATCTTGAAGGTTATCTTGATAAAATTATTCTTGCTCTAAATTAGTTTTATTGACCTCTATGTGCTCATGTTGGGCATTAACATCTGAAGGTTTTGATATACCCATGTTTTTATCCATGTTATGTTCTTTAACAAAAGAAACCTAAGTATGGTAAATTAGAATTCCACTTAATATATCACTTCTTCTAAAAAGAGTTAGAAATAGTTTTCTTAGAGTGCATAAAATATAAAATGAAAACTTGAAATATTTCTACAAATAAAGACTTTACCAAATCTAAAAATCCTAAAATAGAAACTAGAAATGATAAAAAGAAGGATAGAAACCCTAGAAACATCTATGGTTATGATTTTTAAACATTCAAATAATATGCAAGTTCACCATCTTATGTTATCAAAATTTGGGGCATTGGAGATTAATTTACCTAAATGAGACAAACTATTGCATAAAATCAAAATGCTACAAATATGTAATAAAATGACACAAACAACTTGGAATTTGTCAAATTTGGAAATATGCTAAAAGTGGAAAGTACCAAAGAAACACAAGTTAGCTAAAAAACTAAAATGCCATTAAGTGATTATTATTGGAAAACATGTTGTATGACTATGTTAACAGACTGTAGATATAAAATAGGGTTTTATTGGATCTATGGACAATAGCATCAGATCTAGATAAGGGTATAGTGCACTGGTGTCCTTAGGGAGTACCAACATATTTTAAGTGGTAGTTGTTTAAAACTACTTTGATAGTTTTCCTTTGATTGTATGTTTTGTTTGCCTATGTGGTAGCCTTCGATCCATCACAAAAACCATTGTGTATCTTCTTATTTACTTGTAACTTTAGCTCAATATATCAATAGGGTAAATGTAATCATGTAATAAAAATTCATTAGTGTTTGAATTTGTTTAGTCTTAACAACCCCTGTATTTAGCACTTCCTACATACTAATACTTTGAAGAATGATCAAACTCCATATATTTCTCCCATGTTATGGTGGTGTGTGTGAAATACTGGTGCAAAATGCTAAAAATTTGTGCAATCCTAGTGTGATTAAGTACTTCAATTGTGATTTATGACCTTGGAGGTGCATTTTATTGGGTGAATATTTTGTCATCAAGAAACTGACGACAAAATGGGTATATCGACCACAACATAAGGACATTTATACAGCAAAAAGTGTGGGTTTACCACATCATAGTGAGATAAATCTCTCCTCTCATCAAGGGGAGGTTCCCTATAAACTATTTATATATTAATATGACCTGAAAATAGACTCAAGGATGAGATTACACCATCCATCTCTCTTTTTTCAAAGATGATGTTTACAAGGCAAAAAATAAATCCTGGTTAATGACTGAAAGCATTTTTCTTCTTTTAGAAATGATGTTTAGCAAATAACAGAAAATCTCCTTGAGTAGTAACTTGATCCACAAGAAACCCATGAAAGCATAAAGTCTTTTGTTTCTCCACTTATTGATTTAGAACATACGTAATAGTAGAGTGAAGTGCATCTCAAAGTCTCCACTGTAAACTACAATAGAGCATAATATCACAAAGGATAAAAGTAGTTCAAAGCCTTTCTAATACCCTTATCAATAAAATAGGAGAAACACAAACTAAAGGTAATTATAGTAGCAAAAAGTCTTCATAATTAACTTCAAAACATCTTCAGATAATTTCCACACACTTTGTTTGTTTAATCAAATAGATGAGAGATTAGTAGGAAAAAGAACATAAAAATGATCTCCTAAATAACACAAATTATTCCAACACAAAGTTTGAAATTAACTTGCTTTCTCATTCATTCAATAAAATATGATTTAGAATTTGAGATCAAAGTCTTAGGAAGCATCTCAATTTTGGTAGAGTTTTTTCTCTCAATTATCAAAAGATCCCTCCATTACAAAAGAGGCTCCCTCTATATATAGGGAGAAGGCTTGAGAATTGAAAAAAAACTTAAATATTATAACCTATTCAAAGATGAGAGTCTTTGTTGACTTTGGGACTTTTTGTATTTTTACATGTAATTACACATGATAAAAGTACATGTGCAAATGTCCCAAGTCAATTACAAAGTGCATTTAGAAAAATAGAAATTAAAACAATGGAAAGTTTATTCAGTGTATAGCTCCATACTTCCCTATATGAGCATGGTACATGGTGATAGCTACATGAATCATGATACTGTCTGGCACAATAGTATTTTTGAAGACCACCTTAGCCCTGACTGTGGCATCTCTCAATGATGTGATTGATTTTGCATGACTAGTTAACCTAGTTCTCAGATTATCTAGAGTTAATTGATTATCTAGGATGTTATCCATAGAGGCCACTAAAAATGCATTCTCTTTGAATTCCCTTCAGAACATACATTCAAAGCCTTAAATCATTTCTTTTATTGAAATGAATTGGTTGTCTTGTGTGGTAAGTTTTCAAGGTAGCTCTTCCAATTTATGCAATAGACTGATATCACTTTGTTCGCTAAGGTCTCTAGAAGATTTGAGGTCATTGATTAATTACTTAAGCATGTGACTTATATATTTTAATGCTTATTTATTTTCAATATACAAGTCTCTATTAGCGATGACACTAATTGATATCAGAGTGCCTATTTTACGCTTCTTCATATCTATCCATTGGCCAAGATATTTATCTATGCTTTCAATATCTTGAGAAATGATATTGATAAGCTCATCTAGTTTGGCTCTCATTTTCTTCATCTTACCCATTTTCTCAAACAATTCTATAAGTAAGGAAATCCCTTATGTGTGCATCTTGTCTAAATAATCCTCAATCACTTTGCCCTTGAGATAGGTTCTTTCTACTTTTTGGATCACGGGATCATCTATGGAGATAGCCTCTGGGGTTACTGCTTCTAGAGCAAGAGTGATTCTTCTTATCACTATAGTCAATTGTTCCACCCTCACCTTATAATGATCCTTCATTTCTCTTTCCCTATCAAATTTTTGAACCATAATATCCATTGCTAATTGTAAATCACTCTTGGTACCTTCATGAGTTATCTTCCCTAACTCAACTCGAGAGATAGAGTAGCTGCTTGTATCAAAATTTTCAAGAGTTGCATCCTGTGGAGGTTTGGCTATTTTTTAAAAAAAATTGCCCCTAATCTCCAATCATCTTTGAAAGGATCTTTAGCTTCTTGGGAGTCTTAGCTCTTACCGATGCCATTTTACTGAAGTCAAAAGCATCTAGAGAGATGGCTTGTTTTTTCCTTTTGGGCGTGTAAGCCGACAACCAAGGTGGGAGAGTAGAAGCACTTACATTAGCAATAGTCAATGTAGTTGGCATCACTGGGGTGGTACCTATGCTACTAATGCAAATAATGGGTGTAGTATCAGTTAAAACCACACCTGCTACTAAATGGTCGAGGGTAAAACTATCTCTGATGTTAAAATATGGAGATGACAAACTAGGGATGGATCTTGATGAATGAAAAACATCTCCAAAAGCACTTTGAGGGTCACCAAAAATAATTTTAGAAGGAGAGGTGGCTCCAAAAGATGGAACACTAATTAGAGAAATAGGTGAAGGAGTCACACTAGGTGAGTTGGGCAGAGAAGAAGAAATTCCTACATCTAGCTACACACCCTCTTGCAGAGATAGAGTTTTCATGTCATGTTGGCCTACAGGCCTATCATCAGTTTCCATCTACCCTCCTACTAGTTCTTCAGTGCTTTGCTTCTCAACCTCTATATCTATTTTTCTTGACTCTTTTTCTACAACTTTTGATTTCTTCATTACAAAAATGATCCTAAGCTTATGGGGCCTAGAAGGAGAAGAAATGTCACTTTTATTATTCATTTTGTTTTATGCTCTCCTCCTTGTCTCTTCTTGAAATTTGGCCTCTGACCCCATAATCAATTATTTCAAAGTGATCCCCTTATTTACTAACCAATCATTAGTGTTTGCCAATATTGGTTTGAATCTCATCCTCAAGGAGGTCAACTCTTTCTAAGATAATTAGATTGGGAGAAGAGGAGCATTGGTGACTTGTTTAGCATGATATGTATTATTGATCAGATCTCTATCATCTACTAGATTTGTAGGGATATCAACAAGCCCTAGATATTTTATTTGTTCAAGAGATAGTGCACTATAGTCCATCTTTTTGATATCTTCCACTATCCTCAAATCGATCCAAACATCTTCGATCATAGGCTCATGGAACTAGGTCTTCCTCCTGATCATGTCTTTTATGCCTTTGTAGTCAAAATTTGGTCTCCTTTTGAAATGCTTCATGGTTACAAGTTGCATTTTAGTCTCCATTGCTCTAGATTTTATAGCAGTCAATACTGAAAATCTACCAATTTCAATTGGGAACCTGAAACTAGGTTTCTTAAGTTCCATCTGCTTATTGTGCACGATAACAATTTTCTTGCACAGCTCCATCAAGACTAATTTATATGAGGGGAATATTGGAAGCATATAGGGATAGCCTTAGAAAAATCTAACCCATAGATAACAAAAATTATGGAACTATAAGAACATACACCCAAAGTCATTCACAATAGTCCAGGCTTCATATGACACTCTTTTTTGCTCTAATTGGGGGTCAAAGAGACACAAAAATACTGCAAAAAAAGCATCATTTACCCTTCTAAAATGATGGATAGAACCCTTCAATGTTAGCTAAGGGTAATATTGATATACCAAGGTTATTCTCTTGTCTCCCTTTGATGTTAAACCTAGGAAGGTTCTCATGGATGCTGCAATATATACTAGGTATGAAGTCATGTAGAATTTAAAGGTAGTGGATACCTTTGTCAATTGTTCATGCAGAGCATTACTGATTTGTTCTCCATAGAAAATGACTTGTTTGCCTTGGAGAATTATCTTAATGAAGGGATACATCCATTCATGAAACTAAGAGGAAGAATGTAAACCTCATACTCTACTGAGAAGAGTAATCAAGTCACTAACCTCTTCTATAAAATCACTCCTTGGAAAGTTCTATGGCCATCTAGACAAGTTCGCTCTGGGAGTTTTGAGCCATCTATTATTAATCGCTTTCTTATCTTTCTCGAGATCTTTATCATATTCCTTTTGTGATTTAATGAATTCAAGATTCAACACATCAGTAACAGGAGGGCACATGAACACTTTGTCAATGAACTTAGGGTCTAGTCTAATTACTATGTTACCATTAGCATCTACCACAGCCCTGGTATCTTTGTTGTAGAATTGGGTGCACTGGAGAATGAACTCTGTGTGATGAGCCACCATAAGAAAAAAGGAGACCAGATGAATATTACTCTTAATTATCCTCTTCATTTTAGAGCTAGGATTGTTTATTTTAGTTCTTTTTATGAACTCAACCATATCTATGTGCCCAATCTCTATATCCCTAATGTCATCAACATTAGAAGCAACTGAGGTGATTGGAAAAACACCTTGATACTGGTACTTCATTATCTTCAGCTTCTTTGAAGAAACCTCAGTCATTAGGATGAGCCTTTGTCAAAAGTATACTAATGAAGAAGGATCTTGAAGAGAAACTGTAATAAGAATCATGATTGTGCAATTAGGGGAAACATTGGCAATCTAGGAAAATTGCACATTGGATGATCATGACTAGGGAAATGCACTTGAAATGGCTAAGGTGAAAGTAGGTCAAAAAGTGAAAGGGAAGCGAGATCAGAAAAAATGAGAAAAATAAAATTTCCCAAAGTTAGGTTGTTTAGAGAGAAAGCATGCAGGGGCAGAAAAAATTGCCACCCTTGCATGTGGAGGGAGGTCATGTGCATAAGCATCAAAAATTAATTCCCTTACACATTGGGAAGGATAGATGTGCATTGGTTGTAATTATTGCCTCTTATGCACATTAGGAAGGATAGAATTTATGCATCGGGGTGAATTTTGCCACCTATGCACAAGTTGGTAACTTTCGTATAAGGGCAGCAAAAATCATCACCCTTACATGGGTTGGCAAGGGATTCATAAGGGCAGTAAAATTCACCACCTTTAAACTGGTTGGATGGCCACATGTAAGGGTGGTGAATTCCACTGCCATTACATGGGTTAAATGGCTGATGGGTAGGAAGAAGAGGAAGAGGATTTTCTACTTAGATTGCCTCGTCGGCGAGAAAAAATGGAGGAAGGGGAAGAGGAAAACTATAAAACCTAGACAAGAAGGGAAAAAAAGGAAAAAAAAATATGAATAAACTAATAAAAACAAAAACAAAATAAAAATTGAAACAAGAAGATAAAAACGTGAAACCTTACTTTCTAAAATTGTGATACAATGCTTGAATCCAATGAAAACTCAATTCCACTTGCACACACGATCATCTAGATGCAGGAAGGAGGAGAAAACAAAGTGAAATGAAATAAAATGAGGAGAAAAAGGGGTTAAAAGGGGTAAAAATTGACCCCAACCACTTGGCACGCATGGCCATTAATGCCACACATGAAAACTGAGATCATGCAGTGGTGGCAAATTTTGCCTCCTTTGCATGTGAGGTTATAAGAGGGATGCAGGGGTGGTAAAATTTGTCACTCCTGCATGAAATGAATAGAAAATCCAAGGGCAGCAATTTTTTTCACTCCTACATGAAGGATGCAAGGGCAGCAAAAATCACTACCTTTACATGTGAAACTAAAAACCACATGTAATGGTGGAAAAAAAATTTGCCCTTACATGTGAACTCAAGAAAACACCTCCAAAAATTTTTAAAAAAAAATGTCATCTGATCACATCAAAATCATAACGATTTTCATATTTTTTGAGAAATCGCAACAAGGGAACATCATGAACTTTTAATGATGCCAGTTGACCAAATGCGAGATCAAGAAAATTTTCATCAAAAGATGAACTTAGAGAGAAAAACATGAAATGGACAAGTTTCATAGGGGTTGTTCCAAAAATGAGCATAACTGATTTTGGGAGCAACACATTCATATTTTAGATCAAGGCTACTTGGGTTGTATATATTCAAAATTTAGATAAATAGTGGATTTTATCTCAATGTGCAATTAAAATTTAAATTTTTTTCAATATGGAATCCTATTATGTATAAAATGATTTAAAATGTGGATTTATAGTGGTCTTTCTATGATTCTTTTAGATGGGTCTCACTATACTTGTAGGATGACTAGTTACACAATTTTAAATTTGAACAACTAGACATTATTTGGTGAGAAGACACTACTGGTAGAACTGGACAATAGTAGAGAGCGATAATGTCTAATTAGGGAAGGCTTATCTAAAGGCAAGAATAGCTAAACTAAAATCTGGGATCAGTATCAAAGTGACTTTAAAATGCTTAAAATAATGGATAGGGATATTTTTGTATCATTTGTTGCTTGTGGGAATGGGCCAATCATAATAAGAGTGAAAGAAGAATGGTCAAATATTTTGTAATGATGCATGAGCTAAGTTCGTAAAAGGAATTCTCACAAGTACATTATTTTAACAATAAATGTTAATTTATGTGTCTAAATAAGATTGCATGAAATAATATATATGTATAAAAACATATCATGTGAACATCTCTCATAAATTTCCATAAACTAGCCCCACTCTTTTCTTAATGCACTCCTTAGTACATGCACCCAGGGAGATTAATGTGTTGATGAATCCTACAAGATAAATCATCATTATGTGAAAAATATATGTGCATACTTTAGGATTTATCTATATACATACCCCATATCTTATAATTAAACTCTAGAAGCCTATACCTTTGTTATTGAGTGTGGAATCCCCTCTATCAGATTTGGATCCACCTCAAGCTTTGTCACTATATTGTCCAAGTATTCACAAGATATACCATTATGACCTTTATTTATATCATAGTATATAGAGATAAATATGATTGTTATTGGTCATTATAGCCCACGTATATAATATGGTGAACCTAACATGAATCTTATCCTATCAATAGTTAGATTATCTTCACATTTTCATTTTTTATTCTTATTACATTCACTTTGGATTTACCATCATAATACATTTTGATGAATCTAGTATGAATCATATCCCATTATTTTTTAAATTGTCTTCATGTTTCCCTTTTTGCTTCTTAGTGTTTTATTCAATTTGTCTTCACCATCATAATATACTTTGGTGAACTTGACCTAAATCTTATCCCATTGCTTGTTGGATTATCTTCATGTTTTCATTTTACATCCTTAGTGTTATCTTCACTTTGGTTTCACCATCATATGACATTCTAGTGAACCCGACGTGAATACTATCCCACCATTAGTTGGATTGTCTTAATTTTTGTTCCTTAGAGCTTTTAGACATGTAATTTTGTCAAATCCTTTTCTCATCTTGAGCTTTTTAATTTTTTCATCATTTTTCAATGTTGTCTCTTCTTAGTTTTTTTCTTATGATGCATGTTTGATGCAAGATCATATATTGACCAGATTGATACCATATGAAAAAATTGATAACACTTGCCAAATATTTTAGCATTGCCCTAGATACTACATTCCTTGTTATAATACAAATTTACATAAAATTTAACGTCATTACTAGGCCTATCCATCTTGAGGTTCACTTCAATCCACCTAAATATCATAGGTTCTATCATCTTATGATGCCTATCCTTTTCTCATCATGCAAATTAGGACATCTTGTGATGCCCACCCTTTTATTAATACACATGTAAGGGAATATTACATCAAGTAGGTGTCACTAACCTTAAAAGTACCATACAAAATTTTGGACTTTTAGGGTTTTGAGCATTCAATTTAAAAAGTTAATCACATGTGCATAAGTGTTTACAAATAATTTTATGGACTTGGCACTAAATTTATTTGATCAGATAATTATGGAATTTTAGTAGAATCAGTTGAGGCCAACCATAATAAGTGGTCAACATATACCTAAACTAGATTCATAATCCTAACACATCAATACAAGACTTTAAGATTAGTAACTCCATTTTACCCATGGATGTTGTAGTCTTAAGATGTTTGTAATTAATAAAAAGATAAAAAGATTTAATGATATCATTATTATATAAAAAAAAATTGTTAATAGTTAATGTTGACATAAGGATAATTTAAAGGAACTATAAACACCCATATTTGGTACAAGCATAATTTAATAGCATGTTTTTATATCCTCTTTGCATGTATACATATCTTGATTGAGGATTAGATATCTAGTGACATGGCCTCTTGTGGACCTCTTTAGTTCCATCTTATTTCACTTGATTACCTATCATTTGGGCTTGTATGTTATTTTATTAATATTCATATAATGTATGCCAATGATACCTATCTTTTATTTCTTATTTTTTGTATGTTTTTAACCCCTAAAAACTTGTGTCTAAATTTGATTTGACAATTAACATATTATAAATTATTGTCTAATTCAAGCTATCAAAATATGTTACAATACTAAATTAAACATATGAAGCATTGAAAAGATCAAATATATTATTTCATCACTTATACTAAGGGTTACTAATAAAAAGAGAATATAGTTACACAGTTATAATTCCACACACCTACCTCAGAGGGAGAACTACATGCAAGTTTAAGGCCCTCATTAGAGTATCAGCTACATAGGCAACACTTAGCAATAAATGGCATTGTTAGGGTTAGCTTGACTCATGTGCTAACCCATTTTTACCAAGTTATAGGAGGTCCAATATAAAAAAACTAGGATTTTTCTCATTAGATGAACTTCAAATCACAAATAAGTATAATTTGAGGCATAAGGTAGTTATACAATTATTAAAAAAAGGTTTTGTGAAAATTTGGATCCATTCTTGTGCATATATTTGATTGAACACTTGTATCAAAGGTAGACACCTACATTGACACTATTATCAATATTTGATACAACTGTCCAATTAGAAAAAATAGTAAAAATATAGAATAAAAAATTTCAAAACCTATGATGATTCCTAATCACTGTCATACCTCATAACAGAAATATCAAAGAAGATATGCTCTCTCTTATCCCTTAGAATCATTTTACTTGTATTTATTACACATGGTAAATTAGGAAAGACTTATGTTATTGATTGTGTTTTAGTGTAAATCTAAATATTTTCATTCCATTCAATTAGTTTTTATGTTTGTGTATTTTCTATGAAAATCCTCAAAAACCATAAAACATTTACTTAACTTGTCCTCTATTATTAAACCAAAACCCTAGTTTTCATGTAGGGTATTCTTCTTCTTCAAAATAATTTCATTTCAGATTTCTATATTTTATTTTCATATCTGACTTATTTTTTCTCTCTTATTTGTATGAGCATAGTTTAGGAATGCTTAGTTACATCATTTATTTGGTCCTATTGGTTATGTTCTTCATAATTTTATTAAACATTACAATACTTGTGGAGTCACTACTAGAAGGCCATACATGGAAGCTTCATTATGATCATTTATTTAATCCACTTGATGATCAATATATTTCATATGAATATCTTATAGAACATAAAAAATAGGATAAAACCTATTTTTCTTACAACTATGATAATGAAAGAACTAATGATGTAAATGCAAATATAAATGAGCAAGGTTGTGACATTTCTTCTTATGCTTATGAATGTGATGATATCCCTCATGGATATGACACTTCTACCATTCCTTTGGTTTATGATGATGAATGGCTTTAAGAGTCAATATATATGAAAAATGGTAGCATTCCTAATATTGAAAATCAAAAATTTTCATGTATGCATCCTTTGTTATTTCAAAAATTTAATGTGATCCTTCCCTTTCTAATGGTTCAAATGTCCAGAAAATTTAATGTTCCTCCTCTATCTCTCATGATGAAATCAAGTGTGTGCCTTCTTCTCCAATCAATACACATGTTGAAAATCCTATATTTTATTTAGATGATTCAAGTGAAAATAGTCAAATTTGTTCTCCCCCTATAACTTGTGGTGAATAACATGCATGTCCTATGTCTCCTACCATCTTGATTAAATAAAAAAATAAAAGTACATATGACAATGATAAGGAAATGAATACAAAACATGCATTGTTTAGGGACACAAGCATAGTCCCAAGTATATTTCATGTATATTTTTCAAAGATCAAGACATGTAAGTCAAATAAAATCAAAACTAGCATTGCTTCTTCTCTCTCTCCTTTAAAAAATAAAACCAAAAGTGAAATTTGTATTCTTCCCTAATTTGCCTTGTTTGTTACAAATGACCAAATGTTTACAAGTGAAGTTTTCTCATCTAATCCTAGTAAATGTCACAATATTTTACATAGAATAACACCTTCTAATGCCACTAGTACCAACCTTAATGCTATCCAACATGATATACTAACCCTATATAACCATGGATACCCCTTTAAAAAAAAAATTTACAACCATGTGATGATCCTCCTATTGACAAGGAAAATGATTTATTTATTCCTATGTTCCATGTTCATGGTTATTTATATCCCCTATCAAAAGCTCCAACCTCTTTTTTTGATAGGTTATCTATTATGACTACCATGGGATATTAATAACAATAATTCAACACTCTTAAGATATAAATTTATTCTCATGAGGCTATTTTGGAGGATAAAATATTAGAAAAGAAACCTATTGCCAAGGATGTATTTGAACATCCTTACCCTTTGAATTTTATTATGCATAAATTTTCCTCCTTTGATGGTCAAGGGTATCTTGTTATTCATTTACAACAATATTGTTATTTATTTCACAACACACCCCATTTTTAGTCTAAAAAATAAGGACCCTCTTTTTTTTTAGAGTCTAGTCTTTTACATTTTAGGAGTTCATTATGGTTGCTTGTTTAAATCAACCTTTTGGGATGCCTTTTCTATTAGATGAAAATATATGAAATCTGCATGTGCTTCATGGTTTTAGCTAAACCTAAAAAATCAAGTCTATGTTATAAACATTTGGCATGAAAATTCACATCTAGGACTACTTTGATTTAGAGAATCTAAGTTTTCATAAATTAATTAAGTCTTAGTCTATTTCATTTGCTTATGTTTTGAGATGCATTCAAAGCTTCCTTTTAGGCTATTTTACCTTAAGTTTATGCAGATTATATAAATTTTTCATAGTTTTTAGCTAGTTTTCATTAATAATTTAGCCTATTCTCACTTTAATTTGATTTAAATTGGTTGTAAGTTTCATTTGAATCATCTTTTGCCTTAGTCTATTTCATTAATATAGACGAAAATTTGTGTTTGAATGGATTTATTTTGTAAGTTTTTATGCCTCTTCATTACATTTTAAAATAACTTACCTATTTTATTTTAAAATTAATTAGCCTTTGTTTTTTAAATTCAAAATTTGTTGATTGGGTGTTTATCTCTTTCACTCGTAGGTTCTCAGTGATTCTTGAGTTCATGTGGTAAGCTTTCATGTTTCCTGATGATCTGGACCCCTTTGCAAAAGGTTTTCAATACTTAATTATTCAAATTCCTCCTATAACCATATGACACTTTTTTATTCTACAAATGATTTGGTTAAATTTTTAACTTTTCCTAGAGCCACATGTCACTTTTCTACTCAATTAGACTTATCTATTTCTCTTCAAAGATTCCCTAATGGCATGTGTTGATCTCTCAGTGATCTAAGCCTATTCAAAATTCTTTTATGACTTAGTCAATTTTATTCAAAGTTTCTTAGTGGGGAAATGCATCACTAATGATCTAAGATAGAAAGCTAGTAAGATGATGCCATGTGGCATAATATTAAAGCTTTATTATCCTAGAGATATTCATACTAGTGTAATGCCTTCAATTTAGTGAATCGGTGAGATGATGCCACATGGAATCATCTTACTACTTCATTATCCTATAGATGTTCATAAAAAGTGTAAAGATATAATAAAGTGGGTCAATGAGATGATTCCAAATGGCATCATCTCACTACTCTACTATCCCAAAGATGTTTGTATAAATTGTAGAGCCCATGGGCAAGTGGGTCAGTGAGATGATGCCACATGGCATCATCTTACTATTCCACTATATCAAGGTGGTCTATGTAACTATGAATCTCATCCAAGCTCTTGTAAAAGTGATATGATGCCACATATAAAAATCTCATTTCATCAAATAATGAACAATCAGCATTCACTTAAAGTTTTAACTAAGAAATGGAAGAGCAAGTAGAATCCATGTGATAGGAATCCTATTAGAGCTAAGGACATGTTGGTTGCATAACCAACAAAGCATGAATCTAAAATTAATGGCTTGTTTTCCCATAAAAACCATCAAAAGTCTTGTTAATGATATAAAATTCCACATAACCATAGAAATGATGAAACCCCACTTATACAAATGGGTTACCAAGTGTCAAAGTGGGACTCAAGAAGAAAACTAGAAATGTAGTGAAAGAACAAGAAAGATAAGCCACATGGCATGACCCATGAGTTGGTGAATTTGAATTTGAACTTCATTATGAACTCTTCAAGCCTACGTGTCTATTTAAGATCAACTCTTGTGGCATAATAATGGTTGGCTCTTTGTGGATTGTGAAAGGAGACATATAGAATATAAATTTTTCTTGAATTTTTAGGATAATCTCTTCCCTTTCCTTGTTTTAACCTTGTTGTTACATAGTTGTTTTATAAGTCTTTGATGATTCTATGAACTCCAAAATACTATAAATCAAAAGTAAGAATCTTGATAATTGGAAGACTGTTAACTCTATGTGGTCATTCTATATGCATTTTTATGGTAGTTATGTCTTTCTTTCTTATAGTCACTCTCTACCCTAGACTATGACACCATCTTTAGTTGAATTTGTGTTATTTATGGCTCCATTAAAGATTATTTTTATGTGATTCACTTAGTTATATAACTTGAGGTCTATTTATGTTTATAGTAGGCATTTTATCCATTTATCTCTAATCTTTTACTCTCTCTTTTATGATCAAGTTAATCTATGAACTTAGCAATCTGAGTTTAACTATTTATCTTGATTGATTTTATATATATGTATCAAATTTTATCATCTTTATTGCATTTTTACATTCTTAGACATGATAAATTAATGAGATAAATTAGTTTGGGTTAGGAATTAAATCTTAGAAACCTAATTTCTATTAGAGGTTAGACCTTGCAAACGTATCCCAAGTGAAGTGTGTAGTCTCCTTTTAAACCCCTTATTTAGAGTTAATTAGTCCTCAAATTATTAAAAAGGAACCCTTACATAGAATATTCCAAATCAACTAACTAGGTAAAGACTAGTATACTAAGACTTGGTATATTACACCTTAGGGAGTTATTTTCTTCATAGGATCTCCCTCTTTTTAGGAGAGGCCAAGGATTAATAACCCCTTGCCTAATTATTGGTTGTGTCAAAACACACATCAACATGTCTCTAGCACTAGGAGGGATTGAACCATGATTTGAATTCATTAGTCAAAAATTTGAGCTAAGGCATTTTATTAGCCTTCTATACCACTAAGCTAAACCTTCTCTTAAACTAGAGAGTAGAAGGATTAATACATCATCAAATTCTACTATGGATAACTTAGATATCGTAGAGATCACTAACTTTATAATACCAAAATAGAGATATAAAAAATGGAAAGGAAGATTCAAACCCCTTCAGTCAGCTCATAATTCATAAAAAAAACTATGTATACCCCTTTTTTTAACCCATTCATCATCTCCCAACATTTACTAATGGCCAACATGATCGAGCTTGGATAAGGAGGATATTGTCCTATGGTTATCCCAAGCATGGCTCATGATTTATCCAAGAATTTAGATAATTTCTATCTTAAGTTCATAATGGGAGGTGTCCAAACAATAGAATAACACATTAAAGCCTTTAAACATGCCTTGATTAAAACTCAAGGCCAACATGAGGATGTTTCCTATAGGCTATTTCCCTACTCCTTAGGGTAAGTAACATATGCTTGGTATATTGGGTTACCTAATAGGTTTATTACTACTTGGGTTGGGTTAGAAACTATATTTTTAAACCATTTTAGACTCCCCATTGACCTTTTAGTCCTATATCATCAATTTATAGTACTAGGAGGGAACAAACTTCACCTATGAGTATGTTTAATTCTTGATTCCATAATCTATACCAACATATAAAGGATCATTACTCTTATAATTAAAGAGATGCCCTATAAACCTACCTTATGGATATATATTATATGACTTAAATGTTCTTTATGATAACCCCAGTATCTCAAGCATCATTATCTTTGGCCTATAAAAAATTTGTTAACATTGAACAATAGATGGTTCTACAATCCTATAGAGTTGGTCCTTTACCTTTTTAGGGTCAATCAGTTGCATATAACCAAATACTAATGATTAACCAAGATATACAACATCATACACCTCTAATGAAACATATCCTAAGATACCTATATATAATTCCTTATCTGGTGTATAATCTAACTACAGTGAATTGTTTTCCTGATGGTCTAACTTATGTGCCTCCCATGTAGTTCCTCAATTGAATAATCAATAACTACTCCATATGGCTTATAATATAATTTCTATTAAATCAAGCGCAACTAATTATTTCATGTCTATTAGTGCTCAATAGGTACTTCCATCCTACTTGAGTTTCCAAGCACATAATAGTAGTTCTCACAAAAATACACCTATGACTAGCCTACAACCTCAAGTAGCAAACCAAACTAGTGCTAGCATAGATCCTGAAGTGAGAAATCAAAAATAGTTATTTCAAAATCTATCTAATGATATGAATAACCTCTATAGGTAGGGACCTTAGAATTCCAAGCAAAATACTAATAACTAGTATCAAGGTAAGAATTTCAATTTCTAAAGACCCAATAGGCAATGGAATTCTTAGACTAATAATGGAAATGTGGACCATCCTCTTGATGGTGGAAACCACATTAACAACTCTCCTCATTCTATGAATTTCATGGACCTATACTTAAACACTTGGTGAAAATTGAACAATACTTCACACTATGTAGAAACTAACTACACAAAATTCATAGTTCCCTCAAACATATTCCAAAAGGAGGTGGATGATATGGAGATAGTGCCTATTCTTTATGATAATCAAAACCAAGGAGGGAACCCAGGCATGGCATTTGTATTAGAGACTGAGGAATTTCCAATTAAAGATGAAAATAAGCTCAAGGCCAACATAGATGTAGTCCATGCTTTCATATTTTTATAAAGAAGGAACAATTACCAATTGATGAGTAAATTAACCAACTCATTGACCACCTTTAATCCTTTGAACAACACTCAAGTTTTACCTGATATGAATTCAGGTGACAATCCTCCTTGATTCAAAGGACTTCAACCTCTTATCCACCCAAAAATCATCCTACATATACCTTGGATAATAATCAAATAGATAAAACCAAACTTAGTTATGTTATCATCTAAGATCTTAAGAAAACTTAATCCAATATAACTATGTCTGAGTTGTTTCATATTTTTAATCAAAGGGAATTACTTTTGAAAGACTTGTATGGTAATAAAGGGAAGGAATCTGCTAATTTTTCTCATGCACGTGTTTCTCTCTATAAGGAAAATATTGAAACTCCTTTTTTCTTAACAGTTAGGATATTTGGCAAATACTTACATATATATTTGGTTAATTTAGGTGCCTCAGGGAATTTCATGCTTTACTCCATCTTCTAGTAATTGGTCCTGACACCTTTAAATTCAAAATAAAAGGTTGTGTAACTAGATAAAACATAGGTAAAGGTAGTTGGAGAGCTAAAAAATGTCCACATGTAATTGGGTTCTAATCTGAGGGTTCATTAATTCATCAATATCTAAGTGGTGGATATCTTGAATTCTTATGACATGATACTAAATCAAGACTAATCAAGGACTCTTAATGGTTATGTGGCAATTGATTTCATACACATGTGGCTAACTTATCATTGTTTGTCCAACCAAATTAGAATAGAATGAGAACCTAAGGTGGTTTATATGATCACTGAGTATAATAAAATAAATGATATCCTCTTTGAAGAATCTGAAATGGGTGTGTATTTATTAAATAAATAAGAAGGAATGCATAATGCCCTCTCTATTGACATGCTCAGTGTGTAGCCAATCCTAGATATGTAATATTTAGATGTACTAGATGAAGAAGACTTCTTTGAATTATTAGAATTAATATCCTTCCTAGATATTTCTCTCACTTGTGATAGCTCAAGATGTAATTAATCAAATAAAAGTGAAGAAAATTTTTGTTTTTTTCACGTAAATTAAAGCCATAGCATAACTAAGGATGATAGTTTGAATTTGATTTTTCATTAGGAGGTAAATGTCGTATCATCACTACCCCTACCCAAGACACAAATGCTAGAAACAATATCAGACTTGTGGATGTTGAAATTTGATGGTTCAAAGTCTAAAAATGGATGTGGTACTAGGGTGCAATTAATTAATCCAAGAGGGAAGTCCTATCTGGCATCCTACTATATATAGTTCACTTCCACTAATAATGTGGCCAAATATGAAGCATCAGTCCATGGTTTCTTATTTTCCCTTAGAAAGAAAGTAAAGACTATTAGAGTATTGGGTGAATCTGAATTGGTAGCTAGATAGGTGAGAAGAGAGTATTCTTTTAATGATAAATATGTGTCCAGGTATCGTAGTAGAGTCTAGAACCTAATAAAAGAATTTGATGCCTTTGGCATTAAATTTTTTCTTATACACAATAATTATATAGTGGATGCATTGGCCACTATTATGAGTACCATATAACCCATTAGCCATTCAATAATTATAAGGTTCTTAATAGAGCTAGTCTCTATCCCTTTGCCCAAATAAAATTAATTGTCTCCAAGTCTTCAATGATGACCAGCATATACTTGAATTCATTGCCAATTTTAAAGTGTTCTTAGATCAAATCATTGATGAAAATAGTTGAGAAGACTTCAAATTGGATAAGGATGAGATGATGAACCTAAAAAAAAATAGCATACCCAAAGGAATGATCTCACTTGAAAGGCTATTCGGTATGTACTATCAGGAGAATGAGAAAGAGTCCACCCCTATCAAGGGTATGCAAAATGATTAAGGCAACCTAGGGGTGAAAGTGAAATGAAAAACATGCTTTTAAGCACCACTTTTACCCTAGAAGAGAAGTGATATTTTATTGAACTCTCAAGGAATTTAGGGACATGATTGCATGGAGTTATGAATATTTTGGGGTCTTCAGCATTTGTATTTTGACACACACTATCCCCCTCAATCTTAGAGTCAAGTCATTTAGGTAAAGATAAAGGCCTATAAATTCACTACTAAATCCCTTAATTTTTAAATAAGTACAAAAACTAATGGTATTAAGGATCATCTTCCAAGTAAGACATTTTACATGGTTAATAAACTTAGTACCGATGAGGAAAAAATGGAGAGATTAGACTGTGTGTTTATTTTCATAACCTCAAAAAATCTTAAGAAAATGATAACTACCCCTTGCCTTCATTAGATGAAGTGTTATATATTGTAAATGGTTTCCAAATGATGTCCTTCCTTGATGGGTATTCAGACTATAATTAAGTGATGGTTGATTAGGAAGATAGAAGCAAGATAGATTTCACGACCAAGTAGGGAACCTATGCATACAAAAGAATGTCTTTTGTCTTGATCAATGTAGGTGCCAACTTTTAGATGTCTATGGATACTAAATTTAAGGAATCAATGGTCAAGTGCATAGTTGTGTATATGGATGATCTTACATTCTTTTTTAAGAAGAGATCAGATCATATAAATGACGTGAAGAAAGTTTTGTAGAGATGTAGAGACCATGGGATTTCAATAAATCCCAAAAAATGTATATTCAAGGTGACTAAAGGTAAATTACTAGGCCACATTATCTATGAAAGGGTCATATCTATAGATCTTGACATAGTGGAGGCATTCTTGAAAATCCCACAGTCCATCACTAAGAAAGAATTGAAGAGTTTATTTGATAGAATCAACTTTGTAAGAAAATGTATCTCAAGTTTTGTTGAGATAATCAAACTACTTAATAACATGTTGAAGAAGGACACCAAAGTTAGTTGGAATAATAAAGAAAAGATGGCCTTTAGCCAAATCAAGGCTGTCATTATGAACACACCCATACTCATCAATCCAAATTATACATATCCCTTCTACCTTTACTCATTTGCCTCATAGCATTCTATGGTTGTTGTGTTAACACAAAAAGATTTTGGAAATGAAAGGAAAAAATCTTTCATGATTATCCCACTCAAGAATGTTTAACTCAAATATTCTACACTTGATAAATAAGCCTTTGCTTTGATCAAGGTTATTAAAATGTCTAGGAATTACATTATGCATAGAAAGGTGTTTGTTATGGTACCTGATCCATATGTGAAGGCCCTACTAATGTAGATGAATTAGGAGAAAGGTGTGGTAAATGGATGACCATACTCCACAAGTTCAACTAATAACAATAGTTAATGAATATTTTTTGAGGGTAAGCACTCTACAAATCCATCACTATGCTAGATCCCCACATCATTTATCAATAGTACTCAGTGCATGACATCATAGATGATGATTGGTACATAGATACAGTTATATATTTATTGAATAATGAGTGTCTAAAGTACCTAAACTCCATGTAGCATAGGTTTATGCACTTAGTAAGTAGTCCTTCTATGATCAAAGATAATGCTCTCTATAGAAGAAACTACGAAGGTATATATTTAAGGTTCCTTAATAAGTAATAAGTAGCTACAATACTTAAATATTTCCATGGGAAATATGGGATCGAGCATGGTTTATGAAGTACTACCTCTCATCAAATATTATAGGTAGGTTTAGTCATATAAAATTTCTAAATTGGTATTTTGAGTGTGGCTTATGACACCCTATCCATAGGTCCCTTTTACATGCTCTTGTGACCCTTTTAGACACCTTTTTCTCATTACCGATCATCCGTATACTCTTAAAACTTGATTCTAATTTAGCTAGACTCTATTTCCCAGGCTAATCCTATCCCCCTAGGTCCCAAGCCTATAAAATAGGAGTGTCATACCTAGACTATAGCACCGGACCCTAGGGTGCCCCATTTTCAATGCTCTTGTCCAATCATACTTTGAGCCCAAATGGTTAATTTAATCCAATTCTTATCCTTCATCATGTCAGCTTAGTGCGAATACATTTGACCTATGACCAATAGTTTTCATTAAAAGCCTATCCAAAGTTCATTTAGAAGGGAAGGTGACAAAATATTACAAATCAAGCAAGAATACAAATAAACCACTAAGGCAAACTTTCCTATTCTCTACATACAGTCACCCAACATAACTACAAACATATTGAAACTCTCACACTGGTCCCTAGCCACCTCAAGCACTCTCAATTTGGCATTTTTGTATCTACATTACACTATTTCACAAAGCACATCAAGTGGGAGAACTACATATGGCTTTATCCCTCTTTGGAGTATTTTTATGTAGGTATCGTGCCTACACAAGGGGTGTGGATCACATGTTTAGTGCATCTTACACACACTAACCCCCTCTTTCAAGTGATTCAAATCTTTTTCTATCAAGCATGATGGAGGGTTAGGGTTTAAATATTAAATTGTCTCTATAATGAGCTCTATTGACATTCATCACTCAAGATTTCATAGGCAAGCTCACACAAGAACAGTGCAAAGAACCTAGAAAAAATAGGTCTCTATGAGTAGTTTGGATAACAATGGCAGGATTGTATAATAGCATCAGACCCTAGGGTGTCCTATTTTTGGTGGTCTTATCCTTTCACTAAATTGAATCCATATTCTAATTTTTGACACTCTCCCAATCCTACATATCCAATTTTAGACCCTACAACATCCATTTTAGTTTGTTTCTAGATAAGTCATTATTTTTTCTTATTTATTGCTATTATTAGAAACGTAAAAAAGATAGATAAATTATACAAATTAGGACTATAATTATTGAAATATTATTTACTATTTTATTAATCCATACCCTTAACTAAAATAGGAATAAAATTCCATTATTCCTAAAAATAGTTAAATCATTTGGTGAACCTAACTTACTTCATTTGTACACAAAAACCCCAAAAACCCTAGGGAAAATTCCTTGCTGATTTTTTTAGTATGTTTTTTATTTTTAATACATATTTAAATCAAAATATCCATTTAATTTTTAAAATTTACCATAGTAATTTTAAAAATAATTTATTTCAAACCCTAGTTTAACTTACTACGTCCCTTTGCTTCTTGAGGTATCACCTTACATGTTTGTGAGCTTTGTATCCTTTTTATTCATATTCTAGTTTGTTGTTTCTAGGACTTTACATTTTATTTATTTATCACTTTCCTTTGATCACATTTTGACTATTAAAACTTATTATAAAAATTTTAATCCATCTTTTATTTGTTTTCCTACTTTAACAATGGCCTAATATACCAATTTTGATGAAATTGATAAAAGGGAACTTCAAGACCTTTTAACTAAACATCTTGATATATAAGATGATATTCTTAAAATAATAAAATAAAAAGAAAAAAAAATAAAACAATGGTCAATCCTTTTAAACCATAGAAGAACTAGTTGCAAATGACACTACGGGGGAAACTATGTCTTAACAAACCCCTATAACAACCCAACCTTCCTATGAGGCACCACCAGTTATGGCTAGTCTATCTTTGTCTCTTGATGTGGCTACCCTTATGAAATAGATAAAATATCTTCAATCCAAGGTGCCACATCTTGATCAAGGTGCCTCTAGACCAACACATGCTTTAGATTCTTTTACTCTACTTCATACACCATTGGCACATCATATTACATCTACACACTTGCCACCAAGTCTTGTTCAACCCAAGATCACTCTATATGATGTCAAAGGTGATCCAAAGAAACACTTGAGATATTTTCACATATCATGATTGGACTATATGTCAAATGACTAGTTACTAGCCAAGTTATTTCCATAGAGTTTAAAAGATTATGCTCTACAATGGTTATATAGTCTATCAAATTAGTATGTCAATGTATTCAATCTTTTAGCTGACATATTCCTATATCATTTTAGTATTAACATATGTGATAATGTTTCTTATGCCCAAGTTACATAATAGAAATAAATTTCAAATGAGCATCTCATATATTATGTTCTTTGATATAAGACTATCTTTGCTAAAATGACTAGCCCCATGGCCAATCAAAAACTACAAGATCTCTTCAAATAGAGTCTTCTACCAAATTTACATGAGTAAATAATGTTTAAAAAGTTATCTTCCTTCATTAAGTTATGTCATACACTAAAGGAAATGGAATTAAAATTAATTTCAATGGGAAAACTCAATTACACAAGCATATCAAAAATAACAAATAAGAGTAATAGTAAAGTCCCATACAAATTAAAGGTTAATAATAGCAAAAGTCAAAATTAACCTAAAATTAATGTGGCTTAAAATCCCCCTTAGTGATTGGTCTTATTATCACCTCCTTGGTGAGCCTTTACCAATCTACCAGTTACTATAATGAAATATCAGATCTCTCCATTCTTTTCACAAAGTTGATACAACAAAGCCTCTTCCACGTGGATATGATCAGAATGCATTTTGAAATTTTCACAAGGCACTTGGCCACACAATAAATAGATGAATTATTTTTTGACACAAGATAAAAGACTTAATAGATGGCAACCTTATTAATCTTAGCACTCCATTTGAGCCTCCTCATGCAAATCAAACATAGGACAAGGCTCTAAAAATTTTCTCATGTCCTTTCCCATAGAATTATAAATAAGAGACAGGGGATACATTAGGTGTTCACCATGCACATCATGTAAACCCTCCACTAGATATATATTAGGTACCTTTAGTTGAGTCACATCCTTTGAGAAATATGATTGGTGTGTATAATTCTAGATTTATAGCTAGACCTTTGATCTTCTTCTCAGAGCAAGAGATAGTTCAGGATGATTCAAATTATTATGCACGCTTTATTATATCCTATATTGATTATCATCCCATTCATAGTATTTTCATAGATAATGGATCTAGTGTGAACATGTGCACTATGATATTACTATTGCATTTGGGACATTCAGAGTAGGATATTACCTCGATAGACATAGTTATCAGTGGATTTTGTGGGCACATATATATTTTATTAGGTGAGATTGTACTTCTTCTACAGGTTGGCCCAACATGTGTGGCCACACCATTTACTATAGTTCTTAGTGTATGAGTCTTTTATATGTTACTTGGTCAACCTTGGATTCAAAAAATTCATGTAGTACCTTTTATAGTTCATAGATGTGTGAAATTCATTCACACTAATTAGGTTGTTATAGTTGGTATAGTTTCAAATGAGTTACCACTCCCCAATTCAGATCTATCTACTAATTTACAACAAATAGTTTCAGCTCCTTCACTAATTTCAACTCCTCTACTAGTTATAGTTCTTCCTCCAACTCAAATTTATACATATTAAAGGCATCCCTTGCCATCATAGAGAGTTCATACACTTCCATAGATTCCTCTTTTAGAGCAACCATAATTTTAATATTTTAGACAATTGTTAGCTACCATATTCACACCCAAGGTAGTATCATTGAGGTATCAAGCCTCTACACATAGATCACATGTTTAGAGAGCTTCTCCTACTACCAGATGGGTCCCTAAGAGCCCCATAATTGCATCTACTTTTTAGAGTTATAGGGAGATCCCATAGTTAGTTTCTACTATATATATTTTAGAGAATTTACAGCATATATAGCTTTCAAATTTGTAATCTCAGCCCTTTCATCAAGCTTCATGATCATGCACGATTTATCTCCTTGACACAAGACACCATGATAGGGAGTCTCTCATGAGACTCATCAGTTAGTATCATTTATTCTTATTATTTATTTTACATAGATTCTTTTCTCATATTTATTGTACATGGTTTCCCTATAATTTCTTGTACATAGCCTATTCCAAAAATACAAAAACAATATAACATCTCAAAATATAAAAACATTCAAATATTTCAAAACACAAAAACATTCAAATAAACAAAAACACAAAAATATTTCAATTGTATGCATTATCCATGATTTACATTTCTACTACCATGTTGGACTTACATTTTGCTATTTTATGATATTTTTTGTTGATTTATCTATATTACCATTCTTCTCTTGATATTCTTTGAGTGTGTGCAGTGACACCCAGATCCTTGATTGCTTCACTCTACCCATTGAGGGGTCATTCTACTTCTACATTCAAGACATGCATTGACATATATACCCACCAGGGGTGTCTTCTACATGACTACACCATTTAGGTTATGTTATTCCTACACCACACACTCTAGTTATCATGTTTATGTGTGTTACTAGCTTACATAGATTATTCTATCGACACCCACTAGTATACAGAACTTGTGTATTTTTTAGCATATACCTAGTCTTGGACTCCATATTTTCCATACTTTCACTTCTTTCTTTGATTAGTTAAATGTGATAGTATTTCTAGAATTTACATGCTTTCCTTTCTTATTTTTCATAGTAAGATGTGATTGTATTTATCAGTTCTTATTTTGTCTCCTATGTGTGCCTTTAGACATTTACCAATGTCCTTTGCTTTTACTCTTCGATGTGCTTGTGTCCCTCATGCCAACCTTGTTTCTTTCTATTTGTATGTGTATGTGGGAATTTAAACATGCCTTGTATGCCTGCTTTCCATTTTGAGTGTCATGTGCCCATGTCCCTTATTTTCTTGGACCCTTGGTCATTTTTGTATGCTTCTTACTTTGTGTGCTTGTTTGCTTGTTTGTTCTTAGTTGTTTGCAATACCATAATCCACATCATGAATTATCTTGCTTTCTTAGATACCATGATAGACATCATGATCCATCCCTCCTTGATAAGTAATAATTAATATTTTTAGTTTCAATTTAGTATACTACACATGATATTACATTGTTACATCTATCTAGGCATACCCCTATTGATATAACAATCTCCAATACAAATTATGCTATATCTTGAGACAAATTTTTTTTATCATTATTATATCATATATTTCATAGCATAACATACTTAAAGGGATATTTCTTCTAAGGGAAGTCATTGTAGGGTCTTCATTCCTACCCTAAAAAGAGGGGCCAATAAATAGGGGTTTTGTCACAGAGATCAGAGCCTTCTACTAGTTAAAAAATTAGTTTTTAGAACACTCAAAATGTTAACCAAAACCTAAACCAAGTAGAAAAACTAGGAAAATAGTGATGACCAAAGAAAAATGATCATAAATAATAAAGGACAAGAGCACCATACTTGGACTATAGCATTATATAGCAAAGTGTCATGTTTTTAGCACTCCTATCCAAATATCAAAAAAACCTAGATTTTCTAAAAATAGATAAAAAGGTAAGTTCAGTTACAATTTTGTCAGATAAAGTCTAGTTTACATTGGATAGTTTTAGTATATTTTTCTCAAAGAATATAAATATAGGGGCATCATGCATGGCATGATGGCTCCCATTTCTAGTTTTAGATTGGGTAGTTGGTATAAATTCTAGATCAAAATCCATGTTATAGACACCAATGATTAAGGGCAATGTGTGTAGCACATTTTTCTTATTTTCTTTTTAGTTCATTACATTACCCAGGTATTCTCAGCAATTGCATGCCTTATCCCATCTACAGGTGATTGGCATCATTTTAGAGTGTCTTTCATATAAGCCTAATTCTTAGTTCAGAGTGGCTTTCATACAAGCCTAATCTCCACCTCTTAGAGTGGCCAAGATTGGCCTAGTTCTCAGAACACATTTGTTTATCCACACCATAATTTCATATTACAAATCATTCATGGGCTTTAGGAGCCATCTCATATGACACACATTCATACTAATATCAGTTCATAGCTTCACTTAGTAGGCAATGATGGAGCCAAAGGACTAGCTAGCCTTTGTATTATTAATCTACTTACTCAGAGGGATTAGACACATAGTCCAAACATTAATTAACACATGCATGATCACATAGTTTCACTTAGTGTGAGATGATGGATCCAAAGGGCTAGCCTTTGTATTCTTGAGCCAATATTAGGGAATTAAGCACTTATATCTATTTCTGATATTACTTTTGGTAGAACACATATCCAGCATCACTCATACATCACTCTAGGTTTTGTATTGGTCTTTGTATCTGATGAGGTATATTGATTCATTAATCTTTCTATCTCTTTTACCTATCTTTTGTACATTCTTATTTTATACATAGTGTGTCTAGTAAGAAATGATCTACTCTTTTTTTTCTCTTGTATATTTACACTTCATAATGTGCTCTCTCTATACACACTCAGCATCACACATCTTCATGGGATTCACCCTTACAAATAAGTTTAGGTACACTTTTTATTATTCCTTTATCCTAGTATTTCACTTTACTGCATAACTAGAATAAAGGGGGGCAAATATATTCATATAAAATGTCTAATTGGTATTTTGAGTGTGGATTGTGATTCCCTATCTATAAGTCCTTCTTACATGATCTTGTGACCCTTTTGGACACATTTTTTCTCATTACCAACCATTCATAGACTCTTGAAACATGATTCTAGCTTAGCCAAACTCTATTTCCTAGGCCAATCCTATCCCCCTAGGTCCCAAACCTATAGGATAAGAGAGCCATACCTAGACTATAGCACTAGACCCTAGGGTGTCCCATTCTTGGCACTCCTATTCAATCACATTTTGAGCCCAAATAGTTAATTTCATCTTATTCTTATCCTTCATCATGTTGGCCTAACATGAATGCATTTGACCCATGACCAATAGTTTTCTATAAAATCCTAACCAAAGTTAATTTATAAGGGGAGGTGATAAAATCTTACAAAGCAATCAAGAATACAAATAAACCACTAAGGAAAACTTTCCTATTCTCTACATACAGTCACCCAACATAGCTACAAACATATTTAAACTCTCACACCAATCCCTAGCCACCTCAATCACCCTCAATTTGGCATTTTCACATCCTCAATACACTATTGTACAAATCACATCAATTGGAAGAACTACATATGGCTTGATCCCTCTCTAAGAGTATTGGTATGTAGGTAGCATGCCCATATAAGGGGTGTGGATCACATTTTCAATGCATCTTACACACACTAACCCTCCCTTTTAAGTGATTCAAATCCCATTTTATCAAGCATGATGAATGGTTAGGGTTTAAAGATTAAATCATCTCTATAGTGAGCTCTATTGACATTCAACATTCAATATTTCATAAGCAGACTCACATAGGAATAGCATAAAGAATCCAAAAAATTTAGGTCTTTGTGAGTAGTTTAGATAATAGCAGTAGGATTAGGCAATAGTATCAGACCCCAGGGTGTCCTATTTTTTGTGGTCCTATCCTTTAACTGAATGAAATCTAGATTCTAATTTGTGATACTATCCCAATCCTACACAGCTAGTTTTAGACCCTACAATAGTCATTTTAGCCTATTTATAGCTAAGTCATTATTTTTCCTTATTTCATATACATAAATACATACATATGTGTGTGTGTGTGTGTGTGTATGTATGTATATACATATATATATACATACATATAGATACATATATATACATATATATATAATATACATATATATATATATATATATATACATATATATATATTACAATATTATTTAATGATTTATTAATATTTACCCTTAACTAAAATAGGAATAAAACTTCATTATTCCCAAACTATAGTTAAATCATCAAGTTACTATTGGCCACATCTTTTCAAGGATGTGCATCTAGATACGAGGAATTGCCACACCTACTAAGTTTTTGTACCCCATGAATGTACCCCATCTGTGCCACTATTGTTGATCCTTAAGTCCCAACCCTTCGCTAAGTGGGGATTAGAGTTTTAGGGGGATATCAACACTAATTATTATACTAACCACAAGTTCATCCTTACAATGATGGATTATTTTACTTGTTGGGATAAAGCCCAACCATTCCATAATTGCACCACATATGTTGTCATTCAATTTTTGGAGTAACACATTACTACAAGGTTTGGTATGAACACCATATTAGTATGTGATATTGGCCCTACTTTCTTCTCTCTGTAATTCTTTGAATGGATTTATGATCATCAGGTAACTCCTAAAAAATTTTCATATCATTATCCACAATGTAATGGGTTGGTTGAATCAATAAATAAGAATTTTTTGAATGTAATTAATGAAATTTTAGGAAGAAAGCCAATGGATTGGCATAATATGATTAAATTTACATTGTGGCATTATATAACTAGGATCAAGTCTTTTTTAGGGACCTCCCTTATCAATTGGTTTATGGCCAAGATCCTATCTTCTCAACTAATCTGAATATCCCTACCTTGTTGTTCACTAAGAAGTACCTAAAAACTAATGATCCTATAGAAGCCTTCCTCCTGAACCTCATGTAGTTAGAATAAAATAATATGTATCCTTGCTACACTTTAGTAGACATCAAGAGGTAGTCAACTATTGGTTTGATAAAAAGGCCAAAGAGAAAGCCTTCATAATATTAAATATAGTCCTCTTATGGGATAGGGATCATAAACAAAAGGGACAATGGTCCCTACCAAATCTCTAAATTCTTAGGCAAGAATGCATTATGCTTAAGGTGTCTTATTGGTGAGGATGTTCCATTGCTTTCTAGTGGATAATTCCTTAAGCATTACTTTTGGGATTGAGTGGCTTGGAAGTCACTATAAATTACTTCCCATTTGTTTTCTATTTTTATTTCTATTTCTTGTTTGTTAGCTTAGGTTTACTATTATTTATTTTCTATTTTATCCCTCATTGGGTTTTTCCCAATTATTTTTTCTGGAAATCCTCCTTATTAATCAAATAAATGAAATGAAATGTTGTAAAGATAACAAAGATGGAACTCAAAGAACCTAATTGTAATTTTACTCAAAAATCTTGTGTGAATTATTATTGTTTCTTTGTTCATTTCTTAAATTTTAAAGGTCAAAGATTCATAATGGAACTTATGAATTTTAGAATAAATATTTTCTTATTTAAAGCCATCTAATTTACTTAAATAAATATCTAAATAAAAATGAAACATTGCTTCGATTCTAGTTTATAGAGAGTCATCATGAACTTGTTGATTTCTTTTTCTCCATGGCTTAGTCCCCAACCCTCTATGGATGAAATTTAAATCTCCTTTCAAAATAATTGAGCTAAAATATAAAATCTACAATTCTCCTCAAAAGGGTGATCTTGGTAACCTCTACCAAAGCTTTCCATCCTGGTTGGTAGTGGATCAAGGCTTTTAAAAGAAACCGGAGGTATCTCTATTGGGGTTATAAATACTTAAATGGCAATATATCAATGCCCACACCACTATCTCCAAGTTAAACTATAAAATATATTTCCTTTATTAGTTTTGGCCCTATGCAAATCTGAATTACTACATGTGAATACAAATAACATGAATAAATCACTTAATCATACATAGATGGTTTTAACAAGATTACGGCTTAGTATGTCACTTATTCCCATAGACTTTTAATCCTTTAGATTATGGTTTATTCTAAGTGATAGCTTATAAGTAATTTTTTTTCTTATTATTAAATTATAAATTCTATATTCTTGAAATAATCTAGAGTATTTCCCAGTAGGAATCATCTTTTTTAGTTTTTTGCAAAACACACCCCATTTTTAGTTTAAAAATAGGGACCCTATTTTTCCTTTAGATTTTGGTCTTTTACAATTCAAAAGTTCATTATGGTTTCTTATTTAAATTAACCTTCTAAGATGCATGTTCTACTAGATGTGAAAATGTGAAATCTGGATGTATTTCATGGTTTTAGCCAAACCTATAATATTAAGTCTACATTATAAACACTTGACATGGAGATTCACATCTTGGACTGTTTTGATTTATAAAATATAAATTTTCATAAATATGTTAAGTTTTAGTCTATTTCATTTGCATGTATTTTGAGACACATTCGAATCTTCCTTTTAGACTATTTCACCTTGAGTTTGTGTATATTATCAAAAAAAATTAGAGTTTTTTATTACTTTTCCTTAACAAATTATTCTATTCTTACTTTAATTTGATTTAAATGGGCTACAAGTTTAATTTGTCTCATCTTTTTCCTTAGTTAATTTCATTAAGGCAGACCAAAAATAGTGTTTGATTGGCTTTATTTCATTAATTTTTCATGTCTCTTCATTACATTTCAAAAGGATTTATCCATTTTATTTTAAAACTACTTAGCTTTTGCTTTTTAAATTCAAAAATTGTTGAATGGGATTTTATCTCTTTTACCTGCAAGTGCTCAACATTTTTTAGTTCTATGTGGAAAGATTTCATGATTCTTGATGGTATATATCCATTCATAAAAGTCTTTCAATACTTGTCCAATTATTTTAATTCCTCTAAGTTCCATGTGGTACCTTTTTTCTTCTTCGAATAACTTGGTCGATTCTTTAACTTTGCCTAGATCTACGTGTCACTTTTCTACTCAATGAGACTTAGTCATTTCTCCTTCAAGGTTTTCTTGCATCATGTGTCAATCTCTCAATGATATTGGGCTTGTTCAAAAATCTTTTAAGACTTATCCAATTTTATTCAAGGTTTCATAGTGGGGAAATTACATCATCAATACTCTAGGCTAGTGGGTCAATAAGATGATGCCACATGGTATAATCTTGCTACTCTACTATCCTAGAGATATTTGTACCAATGTAATTCCTTCAAGATAGTGGATTAGTGATATGATACCACATGAAATCATTTCATTTCTCTATTATCCCAAATATGTTTGTATAGAGCATGGAACCTCCACGTAAGTAGGTCAATGAAATGTTACCATGTTGTATCATATTATTGCTTTGTTATCCTAAAGATGTTTATACAAAATGTAGAGCCTTTAAACAAGTGGATAAATGATATCATGCCATGTGGCATCATCCCGATACTCCATTATCCCAAGGTGGTCTATGAAACTATGAATCTCAACCAATCTCTCAAAAAAATGATATGATGTTATGGATGAAATTTTGAGCAAATGAATAAAAACTACCATAACATAGGAATATTACCCAAAATACACAATTTACTCAATAGGAGAGATTATGGAAGCAAATAAAAAATAATAAGATTAATGTTACCTTTAAAGGCCTTACTCCTCCTATCCTTTCTCCAAGATCTTTAAACTGATTTAGCTTGTGGATTATAAGGATTAGACTAAGAATTTTGATATCTTGATGGCTTGATCAATGACTATGGATTCATATATTCCTTCATTGATTTGGCCATGGAGGAGTGGCTTATTTAAATGGGCCATGAATGAATATCAATGGCCCATGTTCAAATTTTTATGAAGAGGATCAAGGGTGGAGGATTATCCAAGGAATTAAAAATTCTTTGGAAGCCTCTAGAATAGAAGCTTTTAGAGAGAAAGGGGCCAAGTTATAAAAGATTCTAGATTTGGAGAATTATAGAATCCATTTAGGGGCTAAGTAAGATTATTAGGGGATTTATATGGGTGATTAGAAAGGTTATTATGGACTAGGGATGTAGGAAATCCTATGAATATGCTAGGGTAGGTAGGTAGGTGGGTCATGAGAAATTTAAATTCCCAAATAATAGATAAGTGAGATTAGGATAGGATAATATGGGATTAAGTGGATTAATTAATAAATGGGATAGGAATAAGGTTAATGGATGAATAATAATAATAAAGGGGTATGGGATTTAATTATTTAATTAGGACTATGGTTATGGGATTAATTAGGATAAATAATGAGATTAGTAAAATGGTCAGCGTGAGTAGATTTAGGTGCATACATTTTGGCCCTCTTTAAAATGGAATTATGAGTGGATGAAGAATAAGGAGTAATTGTCTTTCAAATAAAAACCATTTCATGGATGAATTTTATTAGATATGATGTCCCCTCAAGGGGACATTGGGGAAGAATGAGATGGATGCCCAATAAGAAGAGGAAACAAGGGGTGAGATGTGATAAATAGACAAGCGGATGGGATGTGAGAGGTGATATAAATCATGAAGATTATGAATTCAACCTAATTATTGAGATACAAAGTGATTATGCCCTTGTAAAAGGCATATGCATAGGGAGTATAAATAATTGTGTCATGATTGTTGACACATCCCAAAGGGGAATTAATTACAATGTGATGATGATAAGATAAAAAGGCTTTAATATTTTGATGTATCCCAAGTAAGGATGCATGTAGAGGAGATATATAGGCTAGGATAAAAATTATTTGATAAGATTAATGATGAGTGTATCTCAAAGCTAAATTCAAGTGATAAGATGAAGGGGACAAAAAATGAGATGATCGAGTGGCACAAAAGATAAAAAAGAAGAATTGGGTTATGTTGCATTAAATCAATGAGCTATAATGTGATTGATAGCAATAATTTCTTTAGAAAGGACACGTGCAAGGGAACAATAGATGATAAAGCTATAGTCCTAGTCATTTCCCAATCAAAGGAATAATCATAAACTTTAAATTATGTAGTGACTAATCAATGATAATGGATGATGGATGAAGAAAATATGAATGGTGTGACTTGTCAGGACCAATTGATAGGTGCAGGTGATTGATAAAAAAAATTAGGGAGATAATTGTGGGGATGGTGATTAATCAATAAAGTAGTGGATAAATAAGTGATATTATAGCTTAAGGATTTGATTTATGTAAGACATGATGAAAGACAAGATGGATGTGATGATAAATGATGGATAAGAGAAGAGAATGGTTGAGCTAACCTTATACACATTATGTGACTATGTTTTGCCTATTTATTATAAAAAAGACCTCAGACCAATGTAATTTAGACTAGAGGATAGAGGATGATGATGATGGATTAGGTTATTAGGGTGATGATGACTATTATACATGTTAATTGTTAGATAAATGTTAGGTGTAAATATGATTGGATTTGAGATGTTGATAACAAATGAATTAGAATAAATGATCAAGCCATCATTGTTGCAATAAGGCTCATCATAGTCTAAGCAATCTAATAGATATGGTACTAGGTAGTATGCCCCATGATATAAGTATTACCAAGAGGACATTATGTTAAAGTGTAAATAAAAGGGGTAAATAGTAAATTCTACATCATCAAGGGCACGTAGAAGTATCAATATAACTTTTGGTGGAATCATAGCATCCTTATTCATTTCCCTATAGACAAAAAGGGACATGATGTAAGACCAAAAAGAATCATAGACAAATAAAACATATGACAATAATATATATACATAACAAAAGAAATGAAAACAAGTCAAACAACAAAGAGCAAACAAGTAATACACACAAGTATTTGCATGAAGTGTCATTGTGGCTTGTCTAATGGTCCTGATGAGAGTTGATGGGATGATTGATTAGGTGATGAGTTGGACTAAGCTGGTCATGATGATGATGCTATTTTGGATAAATGATAGTAACTTGGACAAGGTATGGACTTGGAATAGACTAATGATTTAGATTAGGATAAGGTTATGGATAAGGACTTCGGTGAAAAGATGAGGATATGGGACAAGACAAGATGACAAGATGTTAAGACCTTTAAGGTAAGATGATAATATGGCCAAGATATAAGACAAGTCATGATGACATGGATAACTTAAGACATGGGATAAGGCAATAAGATAGGATGACAATATTATAATATTGACTAAAACCTTAGATAAGATAATTGGAATACTTAGGATATAGGACAAGATGACTAAGGCATTTTTGGATTTTTTGTATTTTAGAATTTAAAAAAAAATTGACAATATTTCAATTTTTATGACTTTTTGGAATATGTATATACACTATACAAATGGGGTTAATAGTAAATGGAATACCAAGCCTATAAACTAGGATAAGGATGGATGGAATAATTAATGGGACAAAAAAAGGGTGATGGTGGTGAAAAAAAGGGGATAAGGACCAAGGAAGAGTGGTATAGGGATTGTCAATGACCATATTAGATGTTTAATTACCCAAGTGTTCATTAGAGGATATGCCAAGATCCTTTCAAAAAAAAATTCATGATACCTTCCTTGTCCTTACAAAGGTCAAGACAAGAGGGAATAATAGACATAATAGGATGAAATATGGTAGATGTTGGGTAAGAATAATTAATTAAGGGATATGATACATAAGGATGACATGGATGGGTTTGATGGATAAAATGGATAGATTGGATTTGCCCCCAAATGCTAAGGTATAATGTAGACAATATATTATTTTACCATTTTTCATCATGGTACTTACTCAAGGCACTATAAGACTGGTTTTCACCATTAAATGAATGATTTATTTTTATTTTAACTTTTTTATTTTTTTCAATTTTTTGTTTTTTTACTTTTTAGGGCATCTCAATTTATTAGAGGTGGGTGAGATGCAAGAAATGTTGTCACTTTCATGATATTTAGCCAACACCTATTTTAGAGATATGTGATAGTAGGATCAAGCTTTCACTACTAGATGGCTTCATGTCCATATGGCCTTTGTTGATTCTTAATTGAGACACCTCCAGATATCTAGACTAGGTATCTTCATCACCTCTACAAGAGATAATGTTGCCAAGGAAGGTGATGTGAATTATGAATTGGATTAGATCTTGATGTTGATGGGTGTGTATTAGAATAGAATGGATGGTAGGATCATGAGAGGAATATATGATGAGTGATTGGTTATTAGTACTATAAATCACACACATCATTATAAATATTGGGCATTCCATATTTTATTGGTACCAGTTGACAAGATAATGTAAGAGATCAAACACTTTTAGACTTTATGGTTGATCTTTGATTCTATTATTTGAATGATTATCAACCATATTAATAATGCTTTTCACATTATTTTGATCTTGAGAATTGATTATATCTTGACTACCCCTTGATACCTAACTTTGGGCTTCACCAATGGAGATTGGTTCATGACTTGATAGATGATGGTTATTTTGAATTTTATAGTCCCCTAGTGCTTGATTTTGGACTTCACTAGGGGAAGACACTTTTTGATTAGGCTGACGATTTAAATTTTCTTGATTTTGACTTGCTAGATCAAAGGTGCTTTGATCATCACTTATGACTTTTTGGATATGATCTTGGACCTTTGTATTTATGGTATGTATTATATTGCTCAAGAAAGGGTCCAATGATGTATGTTTGTGTTCATCCTTATGGAGGGAGATTATTAAATGATCATTGATGGTAAAAAAATGATATATGATGGATGACGGTAATGAAGATGATATGATAAGGTCAATGAGTGGTGATGGGGAATCATGGTCTTCATAGGGGTTCACAAGAGACCTAGTTTTGACATCAAAGAAAATCTCCTCAAGATTAGCAAAAGGAACACTAAGACTAAATGTAGTACATGCATCTAAGGTAGGGTCAGATTCACTCTAATAATATTTGATATATAAGTCTTTCAAGAAATCTGTTATGACTTCATCATCCTGATTAGGATTAAAATATATGATTAGTGGTTGATTATCATCTAAATTGGAGGTATTTTCAAAAGGGCAAGCATTATCATCATATGTTACAATATCTATGAGGGATGATGTTTCTAATGAGGAATTTGATTTAGATACTAGTGTTGAACAACATCATGATGTAGCTAAGAATTGTATTAACTCCAATGTTGATTATGATGATGGTGTTGGTGATGTTGATGAGGTAATGATAATAATAGAGGATTCATTATCTGTAGGTGACCTCTCAACATGGGCTCTTTGATGTGAGGATGGGGAGATAATGGATTTGACAAAGATAGGCCCATGGAAGGACTCATGAGATAAGGGAGGACTATGTTCATGGGGAATAGACTCATCTTTGATGGAGGATTTATCAAATATGGGGGGACCATATAAGATAGATGTGGCATCTTAACCTTGGCTTGGAAAAGGAAGGGCTTGATCATGATCAGGAATGGAATCTTGGAAATCTTATTCTTGTTCACCCAATGATGGAGACTCATCTCATTCACTCTTAATTTATATGTCACCATGGTCGATGAGGTCTTGGACATAGTCTTGTAAATTATAACATTTATTAATGGTATGCCCCCAAGTTTGGTGATATGCATCATATTGGTTAGAATTATATAAAGAGGTATTAGTATTAGATTGATTAAGATTTTGTATGGGTGGATATACCATCATACTAGTGGCAAAAATTTATTAGAAGAGGTATTCTAAGGATATAAGAAGATAAGTATAGGGGATCTCTCCACTTATTGACTTAGATATGGAAGCATTAGATGTTAGATAAGATGGTTGTTGATGTGATTGGGTGGGTGGACTAGTAGTAGATGAGATGGCTAGGATAGGACTCCTTTTGCTAGTGTAATAAGGGGTAGATGATTGGATATGATGAGTGGATGGGGGATTTTAATAGGAATAGGTGATGTGAATAGTAAAAGTTGGCTGACGTGTATGGGTGTAGATTGGAGGTAATATTAGATGGATGGGGTCAAAGTCTATAAGATGTTGGGTGTTCATCTTGATGAGGTGAGAAATGAGAATATCCCTATTAGCCATGAGACATTGGTCAATTAGGGTATTGACTAAATTTGTTTTATATGCCATGGATAAGGATGGGATAAAGTATAAATGATTTGGCTTATCGACCCCAATTAGTAGGTGCAATGGATTGAATGGAAAGATTAAGGGATGAAGATGAGATGTATGGAACAAGTTTGGGAAAAGTCTTAATTTATTATAATATTAAGTTTTATTTGATGACATGAGATGTTGGATGGGATAGGATAAAATTTAAGTTGACTAATTTAGGTCATGATCTAGACCTTGATGATTTGAAATGGATTCAACTAGGTGAGCTATGATAAGCTCTAAGATTGGATGAGGGTCTATATTAGCCTGGGAGACTAATTTTTAATAGGATTAATTAGATTAAGGTTATCTAAAGACTAAGATGATTGACTCAAAGAGGATAATATGATTGGATTAATTATGATTGATAGCATATGTGATGGTGACTCAAACTTGATTAGACATGAGCAAGATAATGATGTGGACCCTAACAAAGAGAGTTGTGGGTGAAGACTAAAATATGACTATAGACTTGTTGAGAGGATTCATATAGATAAAAGGGATTTAGGTTGGACTATGATTAGGACTAGGTTGATAAGGTGACTAGGCAAGACAAGATCAAGATAAATAATTGATTATAGATACGTAGGTGATGGGGTTATGACCAATGATTGGTGGATATGAATAGACTAGGATGGGATTAAGACAAGAGTATGATGGGAGATAATATGTAGGATGAGATAAATTTTTAAAATGATGTAAAAATAAAATATGTACTAGAGGATGATGATAAGGATGTACAAAATGATATAATGATGATAAAAGGAAATACAAGATGATGATATGCACAAAATAATTGTATATATGTATATAGGTTTGGGTGAAAGGTTGAATTGGCTCAAAAATATCATAGGTCTAACACAACACTAACCAAATCAAATAGACCACAAACCTAAGATTAGTAAACTAAATGGGAGTGTAACCTAATGATTGCACCTTCTAACACCTTTATAGGTGAGGCTATACACTGATGACCCATTATGGAATTTATCAAACCCTCTTGACCCCATGTGCACTTGATGGTCACTTGGGAGTTGATCCTAACTCTGATAGCAAGTCACCTATTATTTCCAAAAGGTCTTATACTAGGATGAATAGGCTCTTTAAGGGCATCCCTGATATATAATAGGTATGGTGAGGACTAATTCCATGTAGGGTGTTTTCTAATACCTAATTTAGAGAATTAACTCTTCCCATTTCATAAAATACTTATATGGGTTCAACTGCTTAGCCTAACAATAGTTGTCCTTGATATTTATAATCCACCATAATATAGAGTTTGGATTAGTGTGTGGTGGTAAAATCCATGATCACTATCCCCCTAAGACTATGGAAAGTGCATGGGTGTTAATTTCATGTCATTTTACCCCTATAAAAAATAAACAAGGAAGGGTTTGTTAGTGATTTTTGATCCTCCAAGAATTATTTCAAGGATGTAATGAGGAATACACCATTGTATCCCTCGAGTGACAAACAGTAAACAAAAAAGAGAGATTAATTAACTGATTAATTAGATATGAGATATATATAAGAATATACAATACATATACAAAGGAATTTAGACAACATGATTTAAACAAAGTGATTAAAATTATTAGACAAACAAAATGATTTTAAATATGACAAAATGTCTTTGACAGACAGCCTACAAGAAAATTATAAGTAGTTTAATTGGCAATTTTGATGGGTAACTTGTAAAATAAGATGTTAGACCAAATATATAACCTACAAGAGAAGATGTTAGTAATTAAAAATAACTTCTATATTTACCCCTACAAGAAACATAATTTTATTCTAATAATCCTTAACAAAAACCACTAAAAAATTTGAGATATGGCTATTTAACTTCTTATGGTGAGGGGGCCATGACGTAGGGGTCTGGGAGTAGTATCCGCCAATGGTTTTAAGGGGTATCACCCCTTATGGGGTTAAGATGTATAACCCCTTATGTTGTTAAGTGTTATGTCCCCTTGTGGGGTATGGAGGTGATGCCCCTAATATGCTCCTCATGGTACAGGGTGGGGTTGAGGGGTAGCACCCCCAAAGCCAAACATAATTTGGGACTTATGGGATACTTAGAATGACTTAAAATTCACTAAAATTGACTCTAAAATTCACTCAAAAAGGACAATTTTGAAGTAAAAAAAGAGGAACAAAATCACAACTTCAAAATGCATAATCACAAATACATAGTGCGACATAAAATCACTACTAGAAAGTGCAATATCATCAATTTTATATAATATCATGACTACAAAGTCATAATTTTGTATAAATGGGATAAAAATTATTGGTTACCACATGTATTTTTACAAAACCATGATTTTTATTTTGAAATCACAATTTTGCATTTAGTGATTTTGCAATACAAAGAAAAACAATCAAGATTTTGACAGTGAGACCTAAGAGATGTGATAAAATATATATAAGGATTAAAGATATTTATAAAATATAAATATATTATCTTGATATGTTTTTATAATAATGCATATACAAATTTTATTATAATTATATTCACTCATTAACATGCAAAACTCATTATTTATGCAAAATCACTTATTCATAATCAACAATTTTGTAGCTGGTGGGGAAAAGGGTCTTAAGTTTGAATATTTAATAGCAATATAGGCCACTTATTTTCCTTTAATAAATAAAAATGACACTAAATTATATATTAAAAACTTATTAAAGGCCACATTTAGCCATTTTAGTCTATAATCTTGGTCCAAAAGGCAAAACTATGACTTCAAAGGACAATACTACAACTTTCTAGGTAAAATCGTGACTACAAATCTACAATTTTGCTCATCATATAGGGACTATCATTTTTTTAATATTGAAAAATTTAAACCCCCATTATCTATTTTTTCAATACAACTAGTTAACCTAAACAAATGAAAGACCCAAAATTTATACAAAAACTGTTTTTAAAAGGTTGAGCTCTATTTTATGCAAAATTATAACTTAATCAACAAAATATTGAATTTAATGGTAATATCACAATTTTTAAATTCATGATTTATTATAATAGAGATAACATACCAAAATTTTAGTTTTTATTGGTTAAGGTTTGGTAGTTAGTTCAAAACCATGACTCTCAAAGGTAAAATCATGACTTTGAATCAATGATTTTGTAAAGCAAAATTGCAATTCACATAGATGTGATAATTTAACAAAAATACAACACTTTTTCTCCACCAATTCATCCCTAAAAGTGATTAAAAATTATTTTAACAAGCAATAAGGTTATATTAAATGGGATCTCTCATCGTGGTTTCCAAAATATGGATGAAATTTTGAGTAAATGAATAAAACCTACCAAAACAAAGGAATTTTAACCAAAATGCACAATTAATTCAATAGGAGAGATTATGGAGGAAAATAAGAAACAATAATATGAATATTACCTTTGACTTTCTCTTTGTATCCTCTCTCCAAGATCTTAAAACTGATTTAGCTTATGGAGTATAAGGTTTATAATCAGAATTTTGACATAGTGATGGCTTGATCAATGACTATGGATTCATAGATTCCTTTATTGATTTGTCCATGGAGGATTGGTTTGTTTAAATAGTCTATGGAGGTAATATCAATGGCCCATGTTAAAATTTTGATGAAGAGGATTAAGGGTGGAGGGTTATCCAAGGAATAAAAAATTCCTTGGAAGCCTCTAGAATAGAGGCTTTTAGAGAGAAAGGGGCCAAGTTAGAGATGATTCTAGAATTGGATAATTATATAATCGACTTAGGGGATAATTAATATTATTAGGGGATTAATTTGAGTGATTATTTAGCTTATTAAGGAATAGGGATGTAGGGGATCCTAGGAAGAGGCTAGTGTAGGTGGGTCATGGGAATTTTAAATTCCTGAATAATGGATAAGTGGGATTAGGATAGGATAATAGGGGAATAGGTGGATTAAAGAAGTGGGGTAAGAATAAATTTAATGGATGAATAATAATAAATGGGGATAGTATTTTACTATTTAAATAGGACTATGGTTATGGTAGTAATTAGGATAAATAATGAGATTAGTAAAATGGTTAGAGTGAGCAGATTTAGGTGCATATTGATACCACGTGGTAAAATCTCACTTCATCAGGGAATGAACAATTAGTATGAACTTAAAGTTTAAACAAAGAAAGATAATATCAAGTATAAGACACATTATAGGAAACTTTTTGTAACTAAGGACATGATATTTACACAACCAATAAATTATGAGTCTAAATTTGATGACCTTTCTTCCCTTCAATACCATCAAAAGACCTGAGAGAGTGAGAAAATGCCACATAGCCATGGAAATGATGATATTAAATGGAAAATATAAATCTCATCAGCACAAATAGGCTACTAAGTGTCAAAGTGAGACCCATATAATTAAACTACTAATATAACAAAGTAAGAGGAAGGAGAAGTTGCATGGTGTAGCCTATCAAAGTAAAGGACATGTTGGTTGTGTAGAGAATAAAAAATAGATTGAATTTGATGGCCCATTTAGCCTTAAAAATTATCAAGAAGTCAAGAATTTATTATGCATCTAATTTTATTTATAGAATAAAATCAAATTCCAACTAAATCATGAATGAGATAGGAATCATTAGCACATCTTATGCATCAAGATTAATCACAAAGTATATAGGATATAAGATATGCCTTAAAGAGGAATGGATATAACTACATAAGATTTGGTTATTGACTATCCCAATGACAACTCAATTTCATTCCATCATCATCATTCATTCTTGATTTGGTCCAGCATGGTCCTCAATATTTTCATGATACAACAGAGTGGGATTTGTCCCCAATAGACCTTAAGTGGGCATGTCATGTTGATGATTATTGTGACTACCCCATGAGTGGGTGAATTTGAATTTGAACTTCATTTCAATCTTCTTAGGCTTGTCTACCTATTTAATATCAACTCTTGTGCCATAATAAGTGATGGATCTTTATGGATTATGAAAGGAGACATATAGAACTAGACCTTTTATCACTTTTTTGGATAATCTCTTCCCTTTTCCTATTTTAACCTTGTTACATATCTATTTTCCAAGTCTTTGATAATTGTATGAATTCCAAGATATTATTAATCAAAAAGAATAATCCTAATAATAGGAAGAGTGTTAAGTTTGTGTGGTCATTATTTTCACATTTTTATGGTAGTTATGTCCTTCTTTCTTATAGTCACTCTTTGATCTAGATCATGGCACCATATTTAGTTTAAGTTGTGTTAAGTTTGGCTCAATTAAATATTGGTTTTATGGGATTCACTCAATCAGATAACTCAAGGTTCATTTATATTTACATTAGGCATTTTATCTCTTTATCCCTAATATTTTGCTCTCTTTTTTATGATAGAGTTAATCTAGGAACTTATCAATATGATTTTAAATATATATATTGATTGATTTTACATATATGTATCAAATTTTATCATTGTTATTTCAATTTTACATTCTTATACATGATAAATTAATGAGAGAAATCAGCTTAGGTTAGGAAGTAAATCTTAGAAGCCTAATTTATATTGGAGGCTAGACCCTACAAACTTATCCCAAGTGAAGTGTGTGATGTCCTTTTAAACCCCTTAGATAGATTTAACTACATCTAAAATTGTTAAAATTGGCCCATTACATGGAATAGTTCACATCAGCCAACTAGGTGAAGACCAGTATACTATGACCTACTATATGTAGACCCTTAAAAGGTATTTTATTCATGGGATATCACTCCTTTTATTAGAATCCAATGATTAATAACCCATTGCCTAATTGTTTCATATCTAAAAATTCACATCAAAAAATATATACACTCTTTTAAACATTAGGCCCAAAAAAGAAGCTTGCTCTTAAAGGATTTTCATCACAGCTTAACCCAAGGGGCTCTTGATTGGTTTTTAGTATTCTAAATGGTTCTTTATCAACTTTCAAAAAAATTGAAGATGTGTTTCTAGCACATTTTCATCCTTATACCTTACCTAAGTTACCACTGTAACATTTGAAATCATTGACACAAATATAAAATGAGTCTATACAAGACTATGTTATTCAATTTAAGGATGTTTTGTATTCCTTAAGTTATATACCCTCATATTTAGAAATATAATCTGTATTAAGTAGAGCTCTTCTTTCTCCACTCAAAGAAATAACATTAAATAATTCCTCTAATAAATTTGATACCTTCTGTTGGGATGTGCATGAATATGTGTGTGCTCTAATCCATACTCAAATCAAGTTTCCTATCTCTTCACCTAAAATAATGCATGATAATAACCATGTTTCATAATAAAATAAAAAAGTTATAAAAGATCATGAACTGATTCAAGTACCTTCTATGGAACCAATAGTATATGTCAAAAAAAACAATAAAGGTATTGAACAAAGGAAAGGAACATGCTTACAAAGTATCTCCCATAGTTAGACCCTATACCACTACAAAATGATAGCATCTTTAGTTTGATTGGTACCATGATAGACCAAATGGCATATTACACACACTATTAGATAAATGAATGAGAACACTTCCTCCTAATTCACATTATCCACCACACTAATTTGAAAATGCAAAAGGGAAATGCTTTTGTACATACCATGTTATTAATAGACATTGAGATAATGAGTGTTTTGATCTTAAGTAAAAACTTACATAGTTATCCAATCAAGGACTTATTTCATATCAAAAAGACATACCTAGACCTATTTCACATACTTATCCTAAAGTCTCATCTAAGAGGGTCGATCCATCCCATGCTAATCCTTTTAAGGAACACATGCTCCATCGACCTTCACAGAAGGTGACCACTAGTATAAGTCCTTATCCTAGTGTACTCCCTGTTAGGACTGATCACTCCCACTCTGATGCTTTTAAGGAATCATTGGTTGATTACATCTAAAATAGAGGGACAAGTTGAGTGGATGTACATACATAAAATATTTAGGTGCCAAAATTAGTACTTATATATTCACATGTTACTTTTATATATTCACAGTTCACTCCTATAGATATAACATAATTAGCTACAAAAGCACAATCAGTGATTCCACTACCCCATGATCATTACATTCATGCATTCTTATTTCATTTTGGGTTCCACTATATCTAAGGATTATTATCACTACAAAGAAAATATTAAATTAAATTAACATATTAATTATACAATTTATAAAACATCTAATCACACATTGTGGAAATAAACATAGAAATGAAATATAAAACACTAGATGCCACACATTCATTTAACATAAAATAAACCATATGAAGCATGTCATATATGTATTAAAAAATACACATTTTATATAAATAATAAACATCAATTATATATAGGGTTAATTTCCTCAAGTGTGTACTCCTTGTCACTATATATATCCATGATCCTCACACCTTTTGTTGATGAGGAACTAGGATCTTACTAGGGCCTGTGTGTATGGGATATCCCACATACCCTCTCCTTAAAGGATCCTAAACACCATATTATATCCTCATTATCATTACATAAATTTTCATATAGATCAATTAGATCCTACATGATCTCTATGGCACTATGTTGTAGGATGTCCTATCTATCTAACTTGGCATGTATCTCCTCGCACTCATTTGCCATAATATGATATATTTCCACAATTATCACTACAAGATCAATTTAAGGTGCATGAGAACCTAAAATATAAAATACCCTCTTAATAAAACCATCCCCAGCTAAATCCATTAGCACACTATGTGTGAAGTCTTGTATTACATGGTTTATCATTATCACCCACTCCTGATTACCTATAGACACAAAATATACAATACGAGTTACTTACATCTATGGAATAAAATACATTATCTAAATATTGTACCCAAATAAAATACTAGATTTATAAACTATGGTATTCACATATAGCTCTAACATCCACCTAGTCTATTGGTGTTGGTCCCACAGGGTCGTCACCACCTGTATCTCCACCTATCTCTCCTCTTGCATCCCTTTATGCTATAAGCATGGCACCTATGGAGAAAAAAATAAATAGTAAATAATAATGGCCACCATGCTCCTACCCACCACTACATATAAACATACGTACATTTTTCATCATCCCTTGTAGTCAGGGGAACCATGAAACCTCTTTCATTAGTAATATGTTGAGCTAGATCTATAGTTATAGGTGTTGTCTTATCATGGGTCCTATACCCACTTTGTGTTATCCAATTTCATGTTTATGGTGTCAATGGCACTCCCTAATCTATACCAAATTATCGTAAAACATGTTTATACTAAAATAACTTGTATGCACTAGGAAATTGATTAACTAACCACATGTTGATTTGGACCCTCTCAAACTATGTCCATATTTTGGCCATATATAAAATTTTCTATATAGATGCCATATGATATGATATAAAGTTAACCTATCTAGAATAATTAGGTGTAGTCTACCAAGGGTAAATACCCACTTTTTTATAAATATCTATGGATGGGTTCACCTAGTTAGGGGCCCACTAACTAGCCATACCACTATAATGTGTTCATATGCCCAAACATGAAAAAGAGTCCCTACTCCAATACCTCCTCTATGTCTCTCCTGTGAAAAACTATAAATATCCTTATATAAGTTGGCCAATATAGTGCAAAGCTAAGAATATCTGGTATGGTCAAATTCAATATGTTGAACTACATGGTAAATATGATATGAGATAAGCATTATGCCACCATCTATTACTATGAATTATGATAGTAAAACATAAATAAACTTTAGTAACCATAAAACATCACCTTTGATAATGTTATCCAAATGGATCATATTAATCATCTCTATATCTATATCTCTCTAGCTAGTGAAATATATGTGAGAACACTGAATATAACCAAGTTTGTCATCTCCAACAACCTAAACTGTCTCACCTCTAATAAGAAGATGTAAAATCTAAAACACATCCTCCAATGCGACTATAATCTCCCCTATAGTTATATATAAATTACATATGTTCAAGTTTTTCCTTACATAGTCTGCATTAGGACCCACACTAATGGATAACACTAATATAGATGCCTCTTATATAAGCACCAATACCACTATTATCAACATATTTGTGGAGTGTGAACATCCCTTCCACACCAAGTTTTGGGTGAAAGGTTAACCTCTCCACATCATCATCGATAATGTTAGTTAGAAGAACATCATTTTAAAATCAATAACTCAACAAATTGGTATACCACTATTGTGTATCTTAAGTTGTAATCTCTAATGTGGCTATAATAGGAAAAAGATATACAAGTTTGATGATAATGCACTTTCTATTACAAATTCAATCCTATGGAGGATATGTCACTTGTGACATCACACCTGTAGAGGTCTATGACATCTTTTTGGGGAGATTGTATCTATATGACTATGAAGCTACATATCACGCCAAGACATAACATTGGAATATTCATGCTAAATATCATTTTTAAAATCTCTTTGAGTTAACTCCTAGTATCAAAACCATCTTGGCTTCTACCAAAAAATATCTTAAGTTTGTCTCACATGCACAAAACCTTGTGTTACTCATGGTTCACCCTGACACACCTATATAGATGATAAATCAAACTTTGGTAGTACATAACACTCATATAATGACATGTCATCAAAAACATGACAAGTTATTATATCAGCATAGAAAAGTCTTTATAGAGCCTAAAAGCCTTCTTTAACACTAGGTCATAAAATACATCATCAATTTGGTCTCTAGATCTCCTCTTCTAACTATCCCCCATATCAAAAAACAATTTAGGAGAATGATGAATTATAATTATAGATATAAGAAATCCTTGATTAGGGAAAGATCATCCTAGTTCTTTACCTTGTGGGATTCTAATAGTCCTTGTACCCAATAATAAAGGGTCATGGTGACTTTGCATAGACTTTCATGTACTAAAAAAGATAATGGTGAAGAATCAATACCCACTACCATGCATTGACAAACTCATGAACCAACTCTGAGGTGATCAATACTTCACCAAGATTAAATTGAAGTTGGGTTACCATTAGGTTCTATTCAATCCTAAAAATGTCTAAAAGACAGCATTTAAGACATGGGAAGGATTGTATGAATATTTAGTCATCGATTTTGTCCTACCAATCTATTAGCTACATTAATGTGCTTGATGAATGATTATTTAACCCTAAAATTACTAGATTAGGGTTATCTAGTGTTAAACGGGTATATAGAAATGAAATGGCACAAGGGTGATAATCAAATCTATAGCAGGCCAATTAGATGTTAAACATAGATATAATCATACACTGAATTGATTATGCTAAGATAGTCTAAATATGGAAAGTATGACTATGTTATATAGAGAAATGACAAAGAAGTGATGTACTTAACTTGTTTTGATGTTAATGCAATTCTAGGTCTGGAAAAAGTAGAAAGTAGGTTGTAAGATGATTCTAGAATAGTTATCATATTTTATCTCTAATGTTTTTGGATATTTGGATAGTAACATCAACCTAGGATGGTTTTATCGATGTTAGTGTCCTATAAGTCCATATTTTACATAGTGTTTATATTTGACATAGATGACTATGAAATTATGACTTAAATGTTCTAATTATTGAATTATGTTATTAAGTCATGTCTAGCTGAGGTGTGCAAGGATTTATGAAGGCTTTTCATGTGTTAGGAAACATGAGAAAGACCTATTATTAATCTTGCTTGATTTCTTACTTATAAAATAATGATGGTTACATTTATTTATGTAATGTCTCTTTATGAAATTTGATTATATCTATGAGATATTGACTTAAATCATGTTCAATCATTACTTATAATATTATGAAATGGAAACTACTTATGTATTGAATCATATTAAATTATCTTCATGGATGTTCATACTCCATAAATGATTGGGTATGGTTAATAGATTCAAATTTCCTTATTTAAATAAATTTTGTAGCTTCAGAAATTAGGTTAGATTAATTTGATGTGTGCATTGAGTGTGAAAGAAAAATAAAAAGGCCAATAAAGGAAAGAGTCTATACCAATCATCATTTTATCAAAAAACATATTTACCCTTGAAACCTTCTTAGACCCATGTTAAGTAGTTGATTGCCTAAGTTATCATTCATCACCTTTCCTGACTTAGCATATGTTTTAGGCAACTAGAATTTAAGCTTGGTTGGTGAAAATTAATATCTTCATATCATTTGATCTTTTTGACAGTGTCTATATTGTTTAGTGGTTACCTAATAGATCTTACCTTGATTTTCCTTATACTATAATCAATTGGGAAATGAGGTTAGTTAATTTATAAAGCAACCATACAATCTTGCAAGAACCACCATGTACCTTAATTGAACATGGAAAAAAATATACCTTAATGATCCATGGGTTGGAAATTGGTTGGGGTTTGGATGATTTTTGATCGACTATTTGTATTAGTCAAACTCCCTGAGTTTAGGATTTTTTGACAAAAAATATCATTAGAAAACTAGTTAAGAAAACAGAGAAGAAGGATCAAGAATTAAGAAAAGAGTGGGTTAGAAAGTTGAGCCTAGACATCTAGAGGATAATGTCTAGGTGGTCTTAGATTTGATAAGTGAATTATCTATTGACTCATGTTTTTAATTGTTTTCCTTGAAATTAAATGATTATGTGATTTTCTTGATTCCTTTTTACTTTCAGGAGAATAAGACCACTTGGTTTATTCTACCTATTTTATTGACTTATCCATGGTTAACCATTGGATACTATGTTGTGCTTATCATTTTAGCACCTTGGAAAGGATGTTTTTCTTTATTTATATTAAGTTATTATGTTTTTATCTATTTATTATTATATGTTATTGTGACACTGACTGATGGTAGTCTGTGAGTAGCATCTTCAAATTGGTAGCATATCAAAGTCCTATGTTGGGCATGGTGGAAGGTTGTTTGATCCTTCCATGAAAGTCCTGATAGTAACATTTCAAAGTCTTCATGTGTAAGGTATGGTGTAAGTTTTTTTGACCCTTACTTGGACATCATAGTGGTAGTATTTGAAGTCCTCATATGATAGTCATGGTAGTAGGTTATTCAACTCTCCCATAACCATTAGCCAGAAGTGATAGAGTGAAACATCCTCTTGTTACTCCAATATTTCAATGGGCCTTGTTATGTTATAATAAAATTTATTCTAGTATTATATTCTTAAATTATTTTCTTCACTTGATTGATTATTTAAATGCTTATTTATCTTGTATTTAGGACTAAGAGTCTATGTGGGTAAAACTAATAATTTGGACTGTAGGTAATTCATGGCCTTTCCTTTATGATAAGATACCCTTGTTTATATACCCATAAATTCTTTTACCAAGTGATATAAACATGTTCATATTTGCAAAAAATATTTAGCTCCCGAATGGCTCCCGCTCCAGCACGCGCGAATCAAAATTTGAAACCGGTTGCTGTGTTTTGAGCAGCCGGTGAGGCTGTGGATGCCGTAACGGCAGAGGTCTTTTCGGTTAGTGGTGGAAGAAAATAGAATGTACGCAAAGGGATTTCAGCAGTGGGGATTGATGATACTACAATTGTGGGTCCGACCTATGTTCCTGGTTCAGGGCATGAAACAAGGGTGCAAACCTATGTGGATGTGGCGGCCTTTGAAGCAGAGATACACGAAGCTCAGTCTCAAACAACACCTATACCTACTCACGTAATGCCTGTAAGTGCTTTAAAACCTATTAGGGTAACTCTAGACCCTGAATTAGCAGAAAATATCTTCCAAGAAGAAAAACGGTTTTCCTCTTGTGCTACCATTTTCCGCTTCCGTGGTTTCTAGCCCTCTTTTGTAGATCTACAAAATTGGATTGCTAAGAGTTGGCTGCATATTAATGACGGTCAAATCCAGCCTTGCACCAGGGGTTTTTTTATAGTAATTTTTCAAAGCCCTAAAGATAGGCAGTCTATACTGTGCCACAATAATTTTTCTTGGCAGGGAAGATTTCCTCTTATGGCCAAACCTTGGCATAAGGATTTTAACCCTCTCTCAGAATCCTTTAACAAGATTCCTATTTGGGTGCGGCTCCCTTATCTTCCGATATATTTGTGTCAAGAGGCAGTTTATAAGACCATTGGTAATGTTATAGGGGAGTTTCTATATGAAGAAGACATTACGAAGGGCCACCATTCAACTTGTGCTCAATTTTTGGCTGATCTGGATGTTTCAAAGGGCCTTCCTGAGATGATATGCATTGACTCCCCTAAGGGCACCTGGACACAGATCTTGGATTATGAGGGGATTCCTTTTAGATGTAGGAAGTGTCACCAGACGGGACATATTACAGCCCATTGTGTTGCTGGGAAAAACAATCCCAGACGTTCACCTTCTTGGTGGCCAAAGGATTTCTCTGAACATAGTTTAGACAAACAACCTTTGGAAACAACAACAGATTCTGAGTCTGAGAATGAGGAAAGGGTGCAATCCGAATCAGAAGATGAAGAGGAACCACTAGAGAATCTATCAAATGAAGCCTCTGAGGAGGCTGTAGTCAAAGATACAGTTGAGCTTGAGGAGGAGGCGGTGATCTCTTCCCCTGTTTTGAAGGATCTATCTAAGAGCCAGACTGTGTTAGACTGTCACCAGGAGGTTAGGCCTACTAGTGTCCAAAGATCATTGTCCCCTGAGGCATGGGTTGCTGAGGCAACTAAGGTAGAAGACGGTTGGATAGCAGTCAGAAGAAAGAAGTCTAAGCCTTTGGTCCCTCCTCTTGATATGAATCTTTGGTCATGCAAAAAGAAAAATATGAACTTAAAAGATTCATCCAAAGTTCCTTTCTGCTGATTGGTTTTTTGGGGGCAGGAAACCGGTCATTTGTTTGGTTTGTTGGTTACGGAGCTGGAAGCTAGTGGTTAACTTTTAGTTCTGTGTTTTGACTATTGTTTTGTCTTGGTCTTATTGTCGGTTTTAGGTCCCTGTAAAACCTGGTGTTGGTTCTTTTATGTAATCAGGTTCCTTTGTTAACCTGGTTGTGCTTTAATGTTTATCTTTCTCCTTGTTCAGGGTTTCGGGGCCCCTTCAAAACCTGTTTTTACCTTTAATCTAAAACATGCTCATATTTGGGATTCTCAAGTTTGGGGGTGTATAGAGTAGCAGCTTAATGATGACAAAAGGCTAGTTGGTGTACCTTCCTTCTTATGGTTAGTAAATGTTTGGGAGTGGATGAGGAGCATCATTGAAGACTGAGTGGTCCTCCATTATTTAATCAGGATTATATACGTGTATCTTACTATGAAAATAATTAGATGAAATATTGTGTATTATTAATGTTATTAAGTATCAAATCTACTTGGATTAATTATATGAAAGATAGATGTTGTATAATGACCCAATAGTGAGTAAATACTTTTATTATAGTTTTGTTGAATCTACTTGTTAAACTAAGATGGGATTGATTATGGATGCTTAGTTTTTATGACTTTGGGAAGGATCTTAGATGTAGAAAATTATTTAGCTTTTACGGCTCCTTGAATGAATTTGATAGATTTATTTTCTTGCTTATTTATTGTTATGAGAAGCTTATCAATAAGCAATGTGTCTTTTATTGAGAGTAACAATATAGTTTGTTAGCTTAGTCAGAATATGTATTTTTTCTAGTTTAAATTATGCCATGTGAAAGGAATCTTAGAAGTGTTAGTTGTTAAGTAAACTTACCATTATAAACCTTCTGATAACCTAACCTGTTAATAGTTAATAGATCTTGGATCTACTGTTATAATTCTAAAAAGGAATGAATCCATTAGGTTTGACTAAGGTCACCCTTGTTAAGGCTTAAGGATTTAAGAAGGTCCTATAGACCAACCCTTTGATGTTGAATTTTTACTTGTTGATAAAATATTTTATTATTATCTTATATTAATGGAATAAATGGGCTTGCAGGCCATCACCTTATTATAGGAATCATTTGATTAAGTCATTCAAATCGTTCATTTGTGTAGTACCTATTGATGTTGGTTTTATGCACACCACATAAGAATGAATGAGTTTGCCTCTAAAATTTGAGGATATCAATGGAAGTGAGATTATAGCCTAGGGCAAAAGTTTTAGGTATGTAGTTAAAACAACTAGTTGGTAGAATAGCAAGTTGAGCCTATAGGTTGTTTAATCAAGTTTATGGATAGATGTGTGAAATATAATAGAAATCAATCACTAATTGATTCGGATGGATGAAGAGTTAATTTATGATGGGTGGACCTTAAAGAAACTCAAAATAGGGGAAAGGTAAGGTAGAAAAGAAGGATCTATGATTCTAAAAGGTCACTTCTTGGTTGTTTCTTTGGTGGATAAGTATCTCCAAGACCAATGTTTATCACTTGTAGCTATTACACACTCACGAACAAGAATGGTTATCATTTTGGGAAAATAAGTATAAAAAGATTATTGATCTCAACCAAAGGTTCCTCTCTTTATATTTATTACACACCCTTATTTGAGAGGTTATAGCTTGGACTAGGAAGTTATCTAGGGTAGCTAGAACACATGCCTATAAAACTATACCAAAGGAAAATACTCCTACACACCTCAAATTATCAACTTAATCTATATTAATTGCTTAAAATAACAATAATACCAATCATCAATATATTTTGCACATATAAGACCATCATTCATTAATTAAAGCAATCATATTCATCTATAGTTTTAACATACTTTAAAATTATTGAATTCATATAGACAAAGAAGTTAAAATTTTAATAACACAGAAAAGGAACAAGAGAGAGCAAACACAATTACATGATAATCAATGAATTTATTTATTCTTGTATATTGATAAAAAAACTCCAGCACTTTGAAAGAGGGTTTTACATGTACTTAAAATACTTGGGGAAGAGGTCGCCTCATCATCCAAGTGTAGTAAAACTTCATATTACATCAGAATAACTAGAGCTTAAGTTCCAGTTCGATACAAAATTGTATGTTATAAATCATAGATTAAATTAATCATGCATGTGTACATGCTAGCAGAATAATTCATTTAATTATAACATAAATATAACAAGGCTTGACTAGTTGTGGTTAGTTGAATAAGTATTACATGCAAAATTACATAAAATTAGCCTTTGACTAAGTTTGAATTGGCTCTTGCTTGGTGCCACTCATTTTTATGGGTGGAACTAATGTTGTAACTAGAGTTTTATATATATCTTGAACTAAAATTAGTTATATATCTAGTAGGTGGTGTTGAAGTAGAGGTTGCGGCAGAGGCTGAACTCACTGAACTAGTAGATGGTGTTAAATTGGAAGGTGTAGTTATCTTTTTCTTAGTCTCTAGTTCTTGATAGTGTTTGTATCCACTAACATGATTTACCCACACTATGCTTATGTCTAAAAGATATGGTCTATTCACCCTATCTACTTGTGTCATCAACCTTGCATGCTCAATTTTGGTAGCTTGGAAGCCTACCCAAAATACTTATACTTTAGTGGCCTTCCTTATCGAACTCATCATTGCTTCAATATCTTCTAAAGTTAAGCATAATAAACTCTATTTAAAATTATTTAAATCTTGTTCTAACATTTGGTCAAAGATATACCTAGCCACCAACCTCTTAGTGGTATCTTATGTACGTATCATTTTTATTTCATTCAAAATTTGCACTATGTGCTTCTCTTATTTTATGATCTTAGTAACTAAAAAATCAATAACATTTACCCATTTTTGGGCTTGTTGAGTCCTAATGATCGCTAGATTTAGTATATTTTATACTTATATGGGGGTCATCAAATTCAAATGGTTAAATGCCTTATTGGTAGTATACAAGACCAAAAAATTCAATATATTCTCATCTTCCTTGAGGACCTTAAATAATTTAGTTATTGTAATTATATGGGGAGCCAATTGTGCTCCTAAAGAATGAATGGTATCTAGTATTTCATACAAATTTAATGTTGCATTTTGAACATCTTGTTCAATATTTTAAGGAACATGAAACACTTTTGTTGTTCCCTAAAGGTTTCCAACTCTTTTCTTGCCTAATATATACCCTCATGAATGGATAACATTACTCCAAGGTGGGTTTGCATGTAGGATTTAAAGTCCTCAATATTAGGGCACTGACCCTTTTTCCTATCTTGTCTTTTTGAAAGAGAGCAGGTTTCCTCTCTTTATTCTAATATTAGACCTCACACAATGATATCTTGTATCTTCATCTTCCTCACCCTTTACATTGAACTAGTTAATTTATCTAAGAGCAATCTCATAGTGGGTAAGTTGGTGATCTTCAAGTTTGGCCTCTTTGAAGCTATGATCCTAATTCCTTAGCCCAATCTAGAAAAGTCAACTTTGATGGATCTAGTGGTTATTCTTCTATTTGAGTGTCTTCTTTAGGGTTAATCTTAGGGTTTGGCTTAGGCATTAAAGTCCATATTATTTTGGACCAGTCTATATTTCCTAGGTGTGGCATAGAATGAATAATGTAGATTGGTTTCTTCTTTAGATTCCTCTTTATGGCCACCACTGTTATGGTATGCACTACTCCTAATCAGGGAATTAGTGATCCCAATTGAGTGGAATAATATAACACTTGAGCAGTAGTATGATTAATGATAGTGGAAGCAAAAGTGGAGATTAGTGGAGTAGTTGTAGAAATAATTGTTAAAATAGGTCTAGAAAGAGATGATGACACATGAGGAAAAGAAGAGATAATTGGTAGTGGAAAAAAATAAATAACTAGTAAATAAGTAATAAGGTATTGGCCTAGTGGAATACCCTTACCTGATTGGTCACCTACAAGTGGTGCCTTTTATTTTAGTCCTAGTAAGCTTAGAACTTTAGCTTGTTCCAGTTATTCATCCACCTCATAGCTTGGCTCCCCTTTAATTGAAGGTTGTGCCTACCCATTTGGTACCTATATGGATGGTGTTTGTGGCCTTCCTACCCTATTTTTTATCTTATAACAAATTTTTATCCTCTTTACTTGAGGAATAGTCACTTTTGGGTAGGAAGGGGAAGAGTCATATTAGATGTCATGGTTGATGAAGCTACCATAGTAAGTGCAATCTATTCCTCATTAGAAGACTCTAGACAAATGATTTCCTCCTCTCCCCTAATATTTTTATCCTTTACCTAAATTAATTATTCTACTATCTCTTGTTTCACCTTCCTTAGTTCAATAGTGTACATTTAAACTTGATGAGTCTATTCTTCCTCTCATACACCAATACTTGATGTCTCCCCTACACCTTGTTCTTGCTCTTACTCTTGCTCTAGAGTTTAAATCACATTAGGTGGGTTTTAGGGGTCCCATATTTTATCTTGTGGTTATTAGAAGGGCAATATACTTTAGAAATATGATGAGGTCCATCCCCCAAGTGGTGGTATTCTAAATTTTGCTTACCTAAGTGTGAGGGAAGGATCTGCTTGGATTACTCTAAGCAAGCCCTCTCTCACACTAGAAATCGCATCCCTTTCCTTGAATTTTTCATTGTATTTTATGTTGAAGAATAAGAATTCATGATCAAAAGGTTCATGCTTGTATGGGATTCCCAAATTAAAAAAAAAATTGTTGCACTTTCCCATGGGGGTCCCAATCCTTATGGGGCAGGGTAGCTAAGGCATAAGCCTTCCTTACACCACCATCCTTTCTGAAATGTCTTTGGTATGTGTATTACATCCTCCCCATTTTGATATGGGAGACATGTAAGATATTTTTTTTTCTTTTAGTCAGGTCCTCATCTATCCCATTCCATAGTTGATATGCAATCTCCTACTTAGAAACTTTATTTGGGAAGAATTTGGGGAGATGAAGAGGTTCAACCTTATTTCCAACCATGATAATAGTATAGTCTATGTATAGCTAATAATCACCAAAAGTGATGAGCATATTGATGATGTTATTGGATATCTTGGTTAGTAGTTCCCCATGAATTGCCATCCAGACTTGAGGATATAAATCCTCCATAATTTTTGATATGTTCCTCACATATGCATAGATGTGGATGAATGATTAGAAGTCACATATTCTATTATTGATTTACTCAAGGTTTGGATTCCATAAAGCCCCATTGTGTTAGTAAATAGTCCTCATGACCATGTCTAAAATATATAACATCACATATAAATTTCCACCTTGGGGCCTCCTTTCTTTATGCAACATCAACTCTTGTAAGCAGGTGTTGATAATTTCCCCCATTACATAGGTGCACTCTTAGGTGATCATGTGGTTGAGTATTGGAACCCACTCCAAATAAAGGAAGTAGATTCTCAGATGGCCAAATAGATGGTTTGTTAATACCATACCAATGTGGATTCCCACCCGAAACTTGGTAATGGGCATAGGTTTCTTATTGGTTTCTTTGAGTTTGAAGGTTTCTCTTAGGATAATCCACTTCCTCATTGCTTGTTCTATGTTATTATTATTATTCTAACCAACCAAATCATGAAAATTAAAGGTATCATCTAGAATGGGTAAACATAGATACCTCATGAATGCATCATATAATATGTATGGTATGATGGTGTTGTTATTGACATAATGTAGGAAATAATAATCTATAATTATCCCTTTGAATAACATGTCTCACAATAATTCAATACATAGCATGAATTCTACCTTAGCATATGCATAATGGAGTGTTTGGTGTTTAAAGGGAAGTAAGTCAACTGTAACTTATTTTTCTTCCATGGAGACTTCTTCCTCACAAAAATAATGGTTGACATTCTCTATGACCTCCCATAGAGATGATTAATGGGTGTAAACACCCCCAAATACTATTATATAAAAAAAAAATCTAGGTATTCTATTTAATCCTTAATGGATAATCTACATGGTGCTTGATTTCCTTTATATGCTCTGAATGAAGATGCCATCATTGGTTCTCAATGCTAGTAGGATTCATGCTCTTAGTGATGGTGGTTTGGCACTTTATTACATAAATTGTAGCTTATTTTAATGTAGCTAGGGATTTAATATCATAAAAATAAATATATGTTTGAGCTCAATGGCAATCAATAGATGTGATCTTGGTTAATGGATTGATGTTATAAATTTTTGGAATTCATGTTTAATTTGTGCACCATTAATCACCAACATATATGAGCTTATCACCTTCATTAAATTTGAACTTAACCACCTAAGCCTAGTGAGAATGCCATGTAGGATGCTTACTCATTTATGGGGTATTACTAGTTATTCTACTAACACTTATCACTATGTGGTTTAATCTAGAGTTAGCATTTGCATTTGGGTTAAATCATTTGACTATTTAAGCCCAGAGTTATGAAATAAAGTATCTATAGACCTAAATGTTTTTCAAAGAGATTAGGAAAACTTATACCTAAAGAAAAGGTGTTGAACACTCCTTACATACCAAATCACCATTCAAGAGGATTTGTCAGAGAAAGTTCTCAAAAGTCAAATTTTTGATCGAAAACCTCCTGAATGAAAGTTACCAAAGAGAAATTTCCCAAAGACCAAAATTTATGAAATAAATTCATCACATAAGAAGTGCTGAAAAAAATGATTAGAAGGAAATTTATGGACTAAAGGTTGCTAACTAGAATAGTGCCTAAAAGGAAGTTCCCAATTGAAAGTTATCAAATACCAAATATATTCCAAAGAATAAAGTGTCAAATATAATTTCATAAGTAAAAGCTTCCTAAAAATCACAGTTCCAAACACTAAAAAGTTCCCAAAAATTGAAATGTTGAAGACCCAAAAAAATGTCCGTAATGTTGAATAAGTAAGCCTAAATAATAAACCCAAACAATTAAATCCAAATAAGTAAATCCCTTTACCTATTATACATAGTAAGATCCCATAAAAAAAATTTAATAGGTTAGTTCTAATATGTCTTTATATAAGAAAATAGGTGCACCAAAAGTGATTTAATGTCAAAACATCAAATTTATATAGATAATAAAACCATCCAAACAAACATGCATAAACCAAATGATGAACAAGTCTTTCAATTTTTAAAAAAATGGGTCCCCTCTTGCAAGGTGGGGTGTGTTGAATATAATAGTACCCTTCCAATCTTAGATAACCTTTTCTTAGAGCAGAGCATGCTTGAGTTTTTAGTTATTGACTAAACCAATGAGAGTATTAGTTTAGTGTTAAATTTATCATTTATTTGATGTAGACTTAGCTCATATGAATTAGATATAAGAAATTAGAAAAATTCTTGAACCTTGAAATTAGCAAAAGTTAATGTAAGCATTTTACTGCCTTGGTTGAATCCAAATTCATGGAGTCATCTCTGATTTTCCTTTGGTTGTGCCTATGTAAATTTATAAAATTTGACTATTTTGGGAATTTTTTCTATGCTTTAATTATCTTTAGCTTCAATTTTTTTACCAAATCATGCCTTAGACATTGGTAAGGTACCTTGTATAGTGATTTATTTAGTTGTTTGATGAGTTTCCTAGATAGTTTTTCATTCATAATGCTTATTTTAGCCATTTTGATAGGAGATTTTTTTGGCCCCTTACCTTATCCATTTAAATGCTTAGCTTCTTTTATAATTTTGTCTTAGTTAATTTTGTGAATTTTTGGAATTGGTCAAAGGAATATATGTGTCATCATCCTTCTAACCCCAAAGTGATGTCAGTAGGCTCCATTATATAATCAATGTTGAGAAAGTGGAATTCCAAGATACATCCATGTATCATCATCCCATTAACCTAGGAATGGCATCAGTAGGCTCCAATGTATAGTTGATGTTGAGAAAGTGTATCATTGGTATACATCCACATGTCATCATCTTACTAACCAATAATTAATGTCAGTACGCTCCATTGTAAGGTTGATGTCAAGAAAGTAGGTCATCATGAGTCATCCATGTGGTATCATCCCACTAACCTAGGAGTGATGTGAGCATATATTTTTATACATTTTTCACTAGGAAAGTGGATCATTAGGGATTTTCAACGTATCACCATCCTATTAAATTAGGGGTGAATTTAAATCAATCCATTTTATGACTAATTATAGGTGAGTGGATCACAAAAATTTATCCATGTATTGGCATCCTACTAACCTGATGGAGATAATAGTCTGTGAAATTCATGAAGTAGCTGAGAAGCTCAATTCATTGAGAAAATGATAGGTGGTACCATCCCAAAGCTCAAAATCATAGGTATTTAGGTAATTTATATTAGATATGGGTCCCATAATCATTACTTTTAGCATGATGATGGCCCCTAGTAAGTTAGACTGGAGCAGACTTGAAGTGACCAAGCGGAGTTAAGTGCATTTATAGTGGTTGAGTTTGACTTTGATGATCATTTCAACATCATGTCATACTAATATTTATAATAAGTTAATGATTAGTTTATGAATTATTTAGGCTAATGGTTATATTTTTTGAAATCTTAATCGGTGGTATGCACCCAATTATGTAATGGTGGTAGTTATAAGATTTATAGATTTGAATATATGATTGACAAGAATTCTTGCATCTACTCATGCATTGTGTTTGGTTATTTATGTAGTTGGTTTTGTCATGCCTATTTTTAGATTAAAAAAATGGGCATTACATTTTGGTATCAAGGCCCAAGTTATAACACCAAGAGTTCTAAGGTTACGTTAAGCCTTCTTATTTCCTACATTGGTTCTGATGTCTTACCTATTGGTCTACAAAATGAGAGGAGGTTATCGAGCACATCATAATGACAATTACATTTATGAGTGTGAGCCTCCCAATCATATAGGGTTGAACTATATAGGACCCCAAATCCTCTTAGCCATGCAATAGATGAGGGATGTTTTATAGGAGATATTACCTCCATTAAAAAATGAGGCATAAAGGTAATCCCAAGATTATCAAAGATCATTTAAAGATAAAGAGAGAGGTCTAATAGTCCTCTCTATCACCATTCTGAGGGTGATAGATTTGAATCACATCACCATGATGAATAATGAGAGAGGTGAGACCTAGACCACCCTCCTAAGCTTTCACCTAGAGACTTAGGACAGGACTTTAGTAGAATGCATCCTCCTACATTTTATGGTAATCATGAAGGATTCACAACATAAGAATGGTTAGCTAACATGAGAGTATGTTTCACTTTGTGTGATTATGACTCCAATGAGAAGGCTTGTTTAGGTACCTATCTTCTTAGGGATGTAGCTAAGATGTGGTGTGAAGGAGAGGATCAAAAGCTCCATTTGACACTAGCTTTCCTCACTTGAGAATTATTTGAGGAGTGTTTTAGATCATTTTACCTATCCCCAAATTATTTTTATAATAAAGTGGATTATTTTCATAACCTTCAACAAGGGAGTGGCACCATGGCTCAGTATGAGTTTTTTTTCTTAGATTTGATCAAATATGTGTTAGGTTATACAAATAAATCTATCCAAGTGAATAGGTTCATTAGAGGCCTATATTTAGAGTTAGCTAGCACAGTGCACATTTAAACTTCCTCAACCCTAGCTATAGAAATTAAAAATGCCTATTTAGCTTAGGAGTCTTGTGGAAAGACTCAAGATGCCCAAAATAAATTTCATTGTAAATTGCAATCTCAGTGTGACTCAAGATCACAAGGTGCATAGCCTACACCAAGGGGAAGTTAGAAAGAAACATAATCTAACTTTGTACCCCTATAACATTAGAAAAAGAGTAACCATTATGACCATAGTCATAAAAATAACTGGTTTGAAAATAACCATAGAAGATGAGGTGAGATCATGCCTCAAAACTATCAATAGAACAAGATTGCATAGACTCAGCAACTAGAATAATCAAGACCTCTAGGGTACATATCATCCTAAAAACCAAGATAAATTGGAACCTCCTTTGGTTGAAACCTAAGGAGGGGGTGTGATTTACTTTTGGATCACCTGATCATTATGCATATGATTTTCCCTTGGAACCATCAGTTGTCAGCATATAGAAGGATCCAACATTAGAGTAGATGGTAGGTGATGTAAGACAAGGACATATAATTTATGAAGTAATAAATGACCACCAAGCTAAGCATTGGGTAATGGTCATTGAGACCATAGGTCAAGATTGATGTGTCTTTAGTTTGAGATCCTATCAAGATTTTAGTGTGTATAATTCTAGCTCTTCAAGGCAAAGACCTAGATTAGGTCAAGGTCCAGTGGGAAAAATATAATGAATCAACAAAAAATTTGGAAGATGCTACACATTTTAAGGTTTGGTATCCTCACCTCTTTTAGTGAATTTAAAGTGTAAGTTTACATAAGGGGAGTGGGATGTAAGGCCCTATTTTACATAGTATTTATCTTTGAAAAATATGACTATGAAATTATGAATTATATGTTTTGATTATTAAATTATGTTGTTAAGTCATGTTAGATTGAGGCATACAAGGATTTATGAAGGATTTTCATGTGTTTGGAACCATGAGAAAGACCTATAATCAATCTTGTTTGATTACTTATGAAATAATTATGCATACATTTCCTTATGCAATGTCTCTATATGAAATTTGATTATGTATATGAGATATATTGACTTAAATCATGTTAAATCCTTGATTTTAAGATTATGAAATGGTAACTAATTATGTACTTAATCATATGAAATTATCTACATGGAAGTTAATATTCTGTGAATGATTGGATATGGTTAATTGATTAAAATTGCCTTATTTGAATAAATTCATTAGCTTTAATTATTAGGTTAGAGAAATTTGATGTGTGCATCAAGTGTGTAGGAATAGGAAAAAGGCCAATGAAGGAAAGAGGCTACATCAAGCATGGTTTTATCACAAAATAACTTTACCCTTAAAACCTTCTTAGACTTGTGTTAAGTAATTGATTGCTTGAATTATTTTTTATCACCTTTATTGACTTAGTGTATGTTTTAGGTGGTTAGCCTTTAATATTAGGGTGAAACTTTTTGTCTTCATATAATTTGATCTTTTTTTCAACATTTATATTATTTAGTGGTTGATTGATATATCTTCCATTGATTTACCTTAGACTAGAATCAAGGGGGAAAAGAGGTAAGTGAATCTATGAAGCAACCACATAATCTTGTAAGAGTCACCATGCACCTTAATTAAACATGGAAAATAACATCCCTTAATGATGAATGAGTTGATAAATATCTATTGGTTGGTTTATTCTCGATTATCTATTTTCAGTAGCCAAACTCCTTGAGTTTAAGAATTTTTTCCAAAAAATGATTAGTAGAAAACTAGTTAAGAAAGTAGATAAGAAGGATCAAGAATTAGGAAAAGAGAAAGTTAGGAAATTTGAGCCTAGACATCTGGAGGATGGTGCCTAGGTGGTTGTGGTGTCGATAGGTGGGTTATATATTGACTTATGTTTTTAGTTTCCTTACTTGGAATGAAATGATGTTTTACTTTACTTGACTCCTTTTTGCTTTCAAGAGAATAAGACCACTTGGTTTATTTTATATATTTTATTGACTTATCCCTGGTTGAGCATTGGTTTCCATGTTGTTCTAGTCCTTTGAAGACCTTGTAAAGGTTATGTTGTCAAATTGAGCTTATACCTTGAGGAATGTCTCTAGGATTTCTCACCCAATTGACTCAATAGGATCACTTTTAGGTTATGGGTATTTTATAATATAAGTACACCTCTAGAGAGGGTTTTTTAACTTGATTAATCACCTTGATCCTCATCTAAACTACTTATTGACAATGAAAAGAGAAATATATTCCTATACTTTTATGAATAACTATCAGGTGATGCACCAAAATTGAATACCTAAACTTTCTTGGACACACATAGAATGAGCTCATAGAGGACTCACACATACACAAATCACAACTCACTAATGAATCTTGTGCATAATTTTTTTATAGAAAGGATATATCTTATAATTGTACTTATAAGGATGACCACTTGTTTGAAGAAGCTCAAATAGCATTCATCATAACTATGAATTTCATAAAATCTCAGAGACACAAACTACAACCTATACAAGATCAATTTTTTTGCATTAATATGCAAAAAATTAGACATAAATCAGGGATAGGTTGTAATTAACACAATATTACATAAAAAATTATCAATTGTACACAATAACCAACATATGAGAAGGAAAAATCATTTTCTTTATTGCTCAAGAAGGTGTTTACAAGTCTAAAAAATTTTAGGGCTACGCCACAACCAACTAGAGGTATCTCAAATTACTTATAAAAATATAGTACATATAGTGAAAGGCATCCTTAGTGAGGGAAAAAACATGCAAAATTATCATCGATGCCTTCATTAAGGATGAAAATTGAAACATAACTGAAGTCTAACTTCAATTGACATCTTCTTATTTCTCCAACCTATCACTACTTGCTTTGAAGTATCCAAGTTGGGATGGGGGTGTAAAATTCCTTGTTGAAGGCTTGATTTTGTTGAAGATCAATTTTCATGATGAAATTTCACTTTGTCTTCAACCAAATCCCCCAATCTTGTATGATGAAACTCTACTTTATCTTTAACCAACTCTTTCAATCTTGCATGATGAAACTCCACTTTGAAAAGTCCTTATTTGATTTGAATTATTCTCATTTATTTTGGTATATATGTAAGAGATAATATTATTTAAGTTTTTGAGGTAATATTTTGAATGGAAATTATGATGATGCATTGTTGATTCACAACTTTAGCTCCTAATTTAATGACATTTTGACCATGTTCACATTCTTATTTTGCATTGAAATCTCCATGAGCATGATTTAAAACCTTAAAAACTTAAATTAAAGGTTAAATAATGAAACATACATTAGATACTTGTATACCTTTTACAATGTCGCTCATGGCTCTTAATGATGACCTAGTTCAAATTTGTATGTGTGAACTCCATTAGTGCTTGAGAAGCTCTTGAGAGAGAGATCTCTCTTCTTTAATTCCTTAATGAATGGCCTAAAAATGTTTAAAATAACTTTATTTAATTTATACAACTTAATAACACTTAAATAAAAAAATTTAAGACATTTATATTAATAAAACTTGAGTTCTTGCACTTTTGGGCCTTTTGATACATAGTTTTCAACATTTTTACATGTATAAGCCTGTAATTTTGAATTTTATCTATCCTCGAGTGTTTTACAAACATGATACCACAAAAAAAATTTATGAAATATTTTCCCTAACTTTATTTATATTTCATAGGTTTTGGACCAATATAACTCAAGTTATATTCCTTTATGTGTTTCTAGGTTCTCTCAAGGCAGCAAACATGCCAGTTTGGTAAAAAATATATATATATTGACATATACATTGTATAAATAGATTTTTTTTTATATTAATTTATTAAATCTATATAAATCTTAAAATCATTTATAAGTGTATGTTCAATTGTAAAAACACTCAAAAAATACACTTTCAGGCATGTAGGTGCTCATTTTTCATGCATACATATCATCTAGGTCCATTTTCTGGCTATAAAAAAAAAATTAATAATTTTAAATTTGTATAAGGTGTCCAAATATCATGTATATATAATAAAAATAATTCATCATCCTTTATAAATATTCTAAACACTTCAAAATATCAAATTTGCAAAGTTCATGCTCTTTAGATAGGGTTTTCAAGGAATCTTGCTTCTTAACAATTATTCATCCAAACTTATTATTGATACCAAACACCATTATATGGGATTAAAACACCCTATTAAACCCTAATATAAACTATTCTAACCCACCCAACATCTCTACCAAGATATCATGTTGGTTTTAGGGTAATTTTAAGCTTGAAAATCAATTTTGAGGGAGATTTAAGCTATCTTGGCATAATTCAATCATAGTTTGAGTTCTTAACCATTGTAAAATTTATAATAAACATAAATTAAAATTAAAAATTCATTAATAATCCCTTCCCCACATATAAACCATTAAAAATCCAATCTTTTACCTTTGAAAATACATGAAAATTGACCCTACATCCTTGCATATGAGTTGGAGCACCAAAAGATCTTCATAAATGTTGTAGATGCATGAATAATCTCTCTAAATCCTTGAATAAAGGTATTAAATTTTTTTTCACCTCAACATGTGTTCCACCCTTCATTTTATTTCAATTTTTCCTTTAATTTACTTCACCTATGCCTTGGTATACTTTAAAAGCTTAAGATGGTCAACCAAGAAGTGGTTATGAAGACCAAAACTTAACTAAGACTCTCTATTGCATACTTGCATGGGAGATATTAAAACAAAATTAGTGTTAATTTTTTCAAAAATACCTTAACTTTTTTTAAAATAATCTTAAACCATACTAAGTGGGATCAATAAATGTTTAATTATTGCAATTAGCCTCCTATACTAAAGTAAAATCCCAATATGATTTCACTAAGCATATTGGCACTAATAAAAATATGACAATTATGATGAAATAACTTATGAACTTAACATACTCAATGACAAAAATAATGGTGATTTAAAAGGTCAACATTCATGACAACCTCTCCAAATTTAATTACTTGTTAAGCAAAAGGCTAGTTGCCTTAAGACGTACATTGGGCATGGAATCTTGAAAATTATAACCAAATCTAATTTGAACATGATAAAGACTATTTTACCTTCCCCATGAAAAATTGAAACTAAACAATTCATCTTTAAATTAATAACAATACTTGTGCAAGAGTACTTAGGGGATTGAAAACTACTACAACTACCAATTAAACATGTGCATAACAACACTTGGAGGAAAGTCAAATATAACACTATTTTGTACAATATGAAATTCCACATAGATCAAATCAAAAACATCTTAGGTATTCTCCATGTGGTTGACAAAAAAAAGGAACAATCTAGTATTTGAGTTTTATTCTGGTTGGATCAGCTCTTTTCTTGCTTGTAAACCTCTTTGGATTGTCTCCAAGTGAATCAATTGAAACAAACATATCTCCAATATAGACAAAGTCTTCTTGTGTTTCAATGCTCACCTCTTATTTCTCTTCAATAATAATAAATCTCTCCAATATAACCACATTCTGATCCATAGGAACAATTGCAACTTTAGCCTCTAATGGCTCACTAGAACATTATTCTTGGTCTTTTATGACATCTTGAGAGGTATAATGTTGATTTTCAACTATTGAAAATTTTTTAAGATATTCAAGGAGATCTAAATACTACTCTCTAGCTTTATCAAGGTATACTTTAGATATTCTTTTATCAACATCTTCTTAAACATGTCCTCTAACCTTGGTAACCACTTTATCAATGTCTTCATAAGGAGATGTAGGCCTAAAAATATTCTCAATGTCTTGAATGAGGTTAAATAACTATTTCCACTCTTTATCAAAACCTTCTATATCCTCAATTTTAGCTTCTTGAGGTTCACTAGGAATCATTACATCTTTTTGTGTATCTTTACTTAGTTCATGTTTAAGGATGTTACCTTGTGAAACCACTATTGTAATATCACTAGTTACTACCATGTCATCTTGAACATATTCATTGTAGACTTATTGAGGCTCACTTGTAGTAACAATTTTATTCTTCTCATCAAGGGCTACAACATGATCTTCTTCTATGCCAAATTCAAGCTCATTTGACCATCACAACTCTTGATCATGCCTATGATTACATTCTTGATTAGAGATAGTTTACCCCTCCCCATCAAGATGATGTTTCTCCTCTTGTTTAAGGTCTAATCCTTCTATTTCAGTGGAATAAATATTTGGCATTCTATAACTAGGGTACTTGGTACAAGAAGGTTGCCATATGGTCATGTCTTAATCATCCTCTCTTGATAAACTCTCCTCTTCACCTGATTTTTTTTTCTTTTGCCTTAAACTCAAAAACAAACCACTCATATTATGATATGTTTTGATCTTCATGAACGATTTCAACTTGAAGGATGTGTGGAAGTCTCAAGAAACTTGGAATATTTCTTGGTTTGGCTTCTACAACTTTCTCCCTCTCTTGAATTTGGATTGGCATAGGAGGGGTAGTTAAGAAACATGGAAACTTCCTTGATTGAAGAGATTTAGAGAAAGTGGGGGAAGTTTGCACAATCATAGGCTCTTTCATAGGATTGGGAGTCCTAAAACTTAGAATATTGAAGCAAGTGGACTCTCTTAAAATTTTAGTGGGTTCTTCTTGTTTCCAACTTAGGATTTTGGACTCAATTCTTTGTATTTTCATGGGTAGTTATTGCATTTGCTCTCTTGTAGTCTTATTATATCTCTTCATTGATTATACCTCTTTCTAATGTATATAGGCTTTATATTCAATCTCTTATTTAGTCATATTATAATCTCTTTCCTTATCACTATCCATAGGTTTTCTCTTAAAGTCATGTCTTATCTCTTGCATACTTTTTTTAGGCTGATTGGAAATAACATGACTTTGGCAAGGCTGATTAGAAACATGAACAAGGGTGGGAGGGAGATAAGTGTCATTAAAAAAATGATATCTTACTATTTTAGGGCTACTTGAGGTGAATCCACAAATATTTTTAGCTTGATATGAAGGATATGAAGGTACAAAAGATGTATTTTCACAAAATGGAGGACTAAAATACATACCAATTAATGTTCCTTAAGAACTTGGACAACTTAAACTAGTTATATATAACTTGGAATTTATATTGATACTTTTATAAATGTCTCAAAAGGTTGATATGCAAATAACAACATCAAAAATTCCTTAATAGATTAATTGCTTTTAATATTGGTCCCATCAGTCATGCCAAAAACTATTTTCAAATTGAGCTTGCACCCTTGAGGAATGTCCTTAGAATTCCTAACCCAATTGACAGAATGGGATCACTTCTATGTTATGGATATTTTATAATGTTATTAAACCTCCATATTAGGATAGTTACCTTGATGAACCACCTTTATCCACACCTAAACTACTTCTTTATAATGAAAGAGAGAGAGATTCTTATACTTCTATGAATAACTATGGGGTGATGCATCAATATTAAATACCTCGAATTGCTTGGACACACACATAATGAGCTAAAATATCACTGACATATACATATCTCACAACTAGCCAATGAATCTTTGGTATAAGTGTTTTTTAGAAAGGATTCAATTTATAACAGTACTTAAAAGGTTGACCACTTGTCTTAGGAAGCTCAAATATCATTCATCACAAATATGAATTGCATAAACTCTCGGAGAGATAAACTATAACCTACATAAGATCAATTTTGTTACATAAAGGTGTAAAAAAATTGACATAAATTAGGTATATATCATAATTATTACAATCTTACATCAATAATTCATTAATTGCACACAATAACCAACATATGAGAAGGTAAAATTAGTTTCTTTATTGCTCAAGGTGTTTACAAGTCTAAAATTTGGTAGGGCTGAGCCACAACCAACTAGAGGTATCTCAAATTACTTAGAAAAATTTAGTACATATATTGAAATGAGTCCTTAGTGAGGGGATAAGCATTCAAACTTGTCATCAATGCCCTCATTAAGGCTAAAAACTAAAACATAACTGAAGTCTAACTTCAATTGACATCTTATTCTTTCTCCAACGTATCACTACTTACTTTGAAGTCTCCAAGATGGGAGGGGGACATATAAGTCCTTATTGGAGGATTGAGGTTTTTTAATATCAAGTTGCATGATGAAACTCCACTTTAAGAAGTCCTTGTTTTATTTGACTTATTCTCCTTTATTTTGGTGTAGATGGAATATATGACCTTCTTGAGGTTATTGAGGTATTATTTTGAATGGCAATTATGATGTTGCATTGATGATGCATAACTTTAGTTCCTCATTTGATGACTTTTTGACCATGTTCACATTCTCATTTTACATTGAAAGCTCCATGAGCATGCTTGAATACCTAAAAAACTTAAAATAAATGTTAAATACCTGATATTGGATACCTTTATACCTTTCATAATGTTCTTCATGGCTCTTGATGATAACTTAGTTCAAATTTATAGGTGTGAACTTCATTAGTGCTTGAGAAACTCTTGAGAGAGAGATATATCTCTTCTTCAATTACTTCATGAATGGTGTATAAGGGTTTTAATCCACTTTATTTAATTGATAAAACCTTTTACAACCTACATACAAATTTCAAGTCTTATGTATCAATAAAACTTGAGTTTTTGCACTTTTACACCTCTTGAGAACTAGTTTTTAATATTTTTGTGTGCACAGGCCCATAATTTTGAAATATATCTCTCCTAATGTAATTTAAATACATGATACCACCATAAAAATATATAAAATATTAATCCCTAATTTTTTTAGAATTCATATGTTTTGGATCAATATAACTCAAGTTATACTCCTTTTTGTAATTTTAGGTTCTTTAAGGGCAGCAAACATGTTAGTTTGGTAAAAAAATTATATTTTTAGATATACACGGTATTAAGAGCTCATGATTTTTTTTAAATGACTTTATGTACCCCATATACATATTATAATCATTGAAAATTAATGTTCAATTTCAAAAACACTCATAAATTCACTTTCAGGCCTGTAGGTGCTCATTTCTCATGCATGCTTGTCATCTATGTCCATTTTCCAGTTATAAAAATGTTGTTAACACTTGTAACTTTGTATAAGGTATATTTATATCATGGAGATGGCATAAAAATAGTTCATCATTCTTTATAAATATTTAAAACGTTTTAAAATATCAAATTTGTAAAGTTCATGCTCTATAGATAGGGTTTTTATGCCATGTAAAAGGAATCTTGGAAGTGTTAGTAGTTGAGTAAGATTCCTATTAGAAAGATTTTGTTAACCAAACCTATTAATAAGAGAATTAATTAATAGATATTGGGTCTACTATTATAATTATAACAAGTCATGAATGTTTTAGGTTTGATTGAGGTCACCCTTGTTAAGGCTTAAGGATTTAAAAAGGTCCTACAGACCAACCCTTTGATGTTGAATTTTTACTTATTAAGAAAATCTCTTATTGTTCTCTCAGATTTAATGGAATGAATGGACCTAAAATCCATCATATGATTGTAATAATTATTTTATTAAGTTAGTTAGATCCTTGGTAAGTGCAGTACCCTTCTAATCTTAGAGAACCTTTGCTTGGAGCAAAGTATGCTTGAGTTTTCAATTATTGACTAAACCAATGATAGTATTAATTTAGTGTCAGTCTATCATTTATGTGATGTGTAATTAGATCAAATTAATTATATCTAAATCACAAAGACTCTACCTATATCTTGTGGTTGGTAGAATTCAATGTAGACATTTTATTTCCTCAATCGAGTCTGAATTCATGGAGTCATATTTGATTTTTCCTTTGGTTGTGCCTTAGTTGATTTATAAAATTTGACTATTTTGGACATTTTTTCTATGCCCTAATTATCTTTGGCTTCATTTTTTACCAGATCATGCCTTATCTAAATGGGCAATTTAACATAGTAGTGTTTACCTTAGCTTCTTGAGGAGTTCCTTATGTATTTTTACATGTGTAATGCTTGTATTAACTATTTTGATAAGATATTTTTACATCCCTTTGCATTATATATTTAAATTATTGGATTATTTTATAATTTTTACTTAGTCAATGTTTTGACTTTATGGATTTAGTTAGAGGAAGCCATGTGTCATCATCTTGTTAGCCTAGGAGTGATGTCAATAGGATCCATTTTATCATTGATGTTGGATAATTGGATTGTTAGGAGCCATCCATGTGACATCATCTTACCAACCTAACAGTGATGTCATTAGGTTACATTATGCTATCAATGTTTTAGGAAAGTAAATAACTGAGATCCATCTACATGTCATCATACTACTAAATTGGGAGTGATGTCAATAGGATCCATTATATGATAGATGTCAAGAAAGTATATCATAAAGATCTATCCACATGGTGTCATCCTACTAGATAAAGAGTAACATTAATATAGTTTATTGTATGATATTCACTAGGTCTGTAGGTCGCTAGGAACCATTAGCATGTCATCATCCTTCTAACATGGTAGTGATGATAGCTCAAATTGTTGTACGACCAATGTTAGGTGAGAGGATAACCAAGAGTTATCCACGTGTTCAAATCCTAATAATCCCATGGAAATAGTAGTTTATATAGTTTATGAAGTAGCTAAAAATATTGATTCATCATGAAAATAATAGGTGGTGGCATCCCAAAGTTTATAAGCTTGGGCGGTTGGGTGATTCAGATTAGATTTGGGGTCCCACAATAATGACTTGTGGCGTGAAGATGGCCCCTAGTAAGTTAGAATGGAGAAGACTTGAAGTGGCCTCATGGAACTAAGTGTGTTTATAGTGATTGAGGTTACTTTTTAAAACTATTTCAATGTCATAGTGAAATAATATTTCGTGCAAGCTAGTGAATGGGTTTTGAATTGCTTAGTTGAACGATTAGAACTTTTGACCTCTTAATCAATGACATGTGCCTAGTTATGAAATGGTGGAAATTACAAGAATTATGGATATGAATATATGATTTACATGAATTCTTGCATCTTCTCATGATTTATGTTTGGTTTTTTATGTAATTAGTTGTGTCATCCTCATTTTTAGAGGAAATATGGGCATGACATGTCCTATATGGAATATCTATTGAAATAGGATGAAACCACCTGGATGCTTTTAGGTTTTGATTCATCTTCACTCTGGTGCATTCAAATTTCAGTCATGAATATTCATTCCTTGTGAAATGGTAAAATATTCATAGTGACCTTGGGGAAAATGGGTTCAAGTTACCCCAAAGACTCTTCTTTTAGTGGATGCTTCCTACATACCCAATTATCTAAAAAGGGCCTTAGACACATGTATCTCTCCCCTACATATTGGCTTGTTTTTTAATCATACAATATGTGCAAAGTAATTACAATAATATCCTATCTTATAAATTAGAAAATTAATATTTTGGGATGCTCCTTTAGTACTTTAGACCTATATATGTGCATTCTCTATGATTGGTATGGAAATAATAATAAATAGGGAAGCTTTTGATCAATTGAATTATATTTGGTATTTTTGATACATATTCATAGGTGTCTAATAAATTAGGGTTGATCTTGTATTTATATCAAATACCTTTGGAGTAATAATTCACATTAAATCACTTAGGCTGACCATTATGATACATTTTATTTGAAAATTGTATAACTTTAAGGAACTGGACACTTGTGTTAGGACATGATAGTAATATTGACATTAATGTCTATCCCTTGTAAATTATATGACTTTAGGGAATTGGAAACTTTTGTTAGGACATGATAATAATGTCGACATTATTTTCTATCCTAGATGTTAGTGTTTAGGGAACAAGAAAGTAGGTACAAGTTCTAAACTTGTAGATATGGAAGATAAGTATATTTTAATCATATTGGGTAAGATATAAGACATGGGTCATCAAAATAAGAGTGGGTGGACTAAGATATATAGGCTAAGGGGTACAAAACATAGAGTGGATGCAAGACTTGTATAAGGGGTAAAGGTAAATAACTAAGAAGAACAACCAAGGTCTAAGTTTTCTAAGTGTACAAGATTAAGGTGCTATATAACCATAAAATATCATCTACATTTCCCCCTTAAACTAGCAATAAAATTATTATTTTAAAGGAAAAGAATGCATATCTAGGTGTGTGTGTGTGCACCTTATCTTTGAATGTGCCCAACTTGAGTATTTTTGTTGGTGATTAACCTAAAACCAAGAGAATGTTATAATATAAAATTATTGCATATAATTTGGGTTGAAAGTAGTTGAAATATATTTAAATTAAAAAGATCAAGGTTTAAAAGTACACATATGTGTCTATTTAACCATCTTTCCTATTGTCAAGTTGTTTTAAAAAATATGTATAATTATAAGGCTCCAAAATTGAGATTAAGAAAAATGTAGATAAATCTTTAAAGTGTACATATCTAAGGAGATAGAGAAAGATATAGAGATATATATTGGAAGGCACGTGCCTCTAACTTTGGATTAAAATTGAGTTACCACTTGGCAATTAAGATTAGCTCAACCATGCAACCCAATGACACTTATAACCTGGTAAGGCTGAATGATCAATTCTAACCTAAAAACATGGAAATATTGAGTTATTGTATCACCTAAACCTTATAAAAATCAATACAACTACTGCAATAGATTAGCTCAATAAAAGTCCATAAAATTATGTAGGGTATCAATACGAAAAAGTCCCTAATATGGTAATAGTCTATAAAAAAGTTTTAGAATATGAAACTAGTTTGGATTTTGTAATATTAAGCACATGTTTCATATCATATTCACCTTAGATATGTCTCATGCTAAAATTATGTATAACAATAGTACCAATGTATAATATCATGCCACCACTGTGAATTGAATCATATAATTATGTGTTTTGGCCAATTTGGATAATTGTGTAAGTGTGGAGAACATGATTTTAAAGAATTCCCCCACTATATATGGAGAAATATGAAAATTTATATAAGAACCAATGTGTATAACATGTTTTAAAACATGCCCCCACTATAAACTAGAGATGTTGAATGTAACATCCCTACAGGAATTTACTAGAATAATGCAGTTTTTTTTTAATATTTACTCAACACTTATTTTTTCATTAAATTACACCATGAAAATATAATTAGTGGTTTTTAATACACTAAATAATCATAATAAGCTTTAGTAAACATGTAAAAATAATAGTTACCAATCACTAGCAACTTATGTCAATAATCATAACTGTATAAGGAAAGTAATCATAATAAAATCTAGCCATGATTGGTACAATAATATAGCCATTGCTATTAATGTACAATAACTAATTAATTAAATTTACAATAGGCATGATGCCTCATCTTAAATACAATGATAGATACAATTTTTCATGAAGCTTGAGTCACACTAACTCCTATATCTTTGATAATCTCAAGTGTAGTATCCAAGTAAATACTGCCATGGGGAGAGAGAGCTTCATCTGAGCACTTTTCCACACCAACCATGAACCATCGATCCCCCACATAATCCACCAAATAAGGAATGGCATTCCCTTCATGGATAGGTAGATAGTGATGGTGTGGGAATCTAGAGAGACATGTTAGTATATGTGTGTTGTAATATTTCTACTACATGATGTGTACCATAAATAAATATGTTATAACATGATATCGCATAAACATGTAAATCATACATATGAAATGTTAATGTATATCTAACATTACTTTATCCAAAGTTTTCAAATAATATATGATCTCTAGGATTAGTCAAATTCATACACACCACTTAATCGGATTACCTTCATCTGGCATTGGAGATGCTAACTAAGCTAGTGAAGTTTGACTCACTACTTAATTAAAATCAGCAATGCTAGATTTGGTTAACACATATAATAACCAATAGATTCATGTAATTATTTTGAATATAAATTATAACACATGGTAATCTCTAAAATAATAACTATGCATACATTTTTTTCATCAAACATATGAATAAACCTCACTCTCACTATTCATCACATAAACAATAATCATGACAACAAGTTTCTTTGTCAAACAGGTAAATACAACTCTATCTATAGAATCTACTTTCTTTAAGTAAATGTTAAAAATACTGAATCACCATTTTCACAATAGAAAGCTTATAGTGCTTAATAAAATCCAACAATCATAACTTATATAATGGTTTCTAATAAACTCATAAACATCACTTATTCATCCTAATAGGAAATTAGGCTACATTCGTATAGTCATATTTCCCTATCCTTTAGGATTTCATGACTTATCTATTTAGTCACTACTATAACTATAGGCACACATCCCATTCTATAAATATAAGTTATATACATATATGAGAACCTAGATTCATCTATAGGTATATTCCATATATTTATTTATCATGCATTTTATATACCCCATAATATATAATTCAATACACAAATACTATTCTGACCTACTAATAAAACTTTTCATTATTCTTTTAAAGCCTAAAAGATAATAACTTTCATTAGAAAGGCTCAATATATAAATAGATTCTTATTATTACCATATCCCCTATTTTCATAATAGATTTAATTTCAATTTGGCTTGGTTTAATTCATAATCCCATTTCTCTATTTTCCCCCAATTTTAAGTCATTATACATTGATCTAAATTAACAAGTACAGTGGATAATAATCAATGGTTCTTTAACATAGAGAAATATGCTATCTATTTAAGTCAAACATACACGGTTTAACTTTTCCATCCAATCTCTTATTTGACTTCATAAGGTCCCAAATTAGAAGTTGAATTCACTTTTTAAAACTACTCTATCCACAATCACATAGTCCTTGTATTCTTACTCAACACAAATAAATTAATAGTTTTATAAATTTACATAGTCTATTTTTGTATATAGTTATTTGTAGTATTTCATACCTATTTTCATAATTTTTTGATGTATGTATATACACTCACAATATTTTATGCACAATCCATTCATATGCATACTTTCATAGTGTTTAAAATAATAGACTTATGTTTATCTATATACATTATCTCATAATTCTATGTGACTACTATATATAAACTTATGTGTGTGTGTGTGTGTGTGTCTTATTCCATTTTTAACCATACATAGGTATAAATAGATATATATATTTTGCCTAGCATTATAGAATACATAGTTTATATATCATATAGATAAATACGTAGATTGTGTATAGACATCCATATTATATCTTTTGTATAAGCTACAATTAAAATGATATGATACACTTGATTTAGATATATGTGTGTGTGTGTGTGTGTGTGTGTGTGTGTGTGTGTGTGTGTGTGTGTGTGTGTGTGTGTGTGTGTGTGTGTGTGTGTGTGTGTGTGTGTGTGTGTGTGTGTGTGTGTGTGTGTGTGTGTATTCAAAAATGTCACATATAATGCATGGTCTATATAAATCGATAGTCACATACTATGTGTTCCAAATTATTCCATTCCAATTTTGATAACATAGAAAACCCTTTTTAACCACGTTCAACATTTCAAAGTTTTGAATGAAGTAAAATCTCATATATGTGTGTGCACGCGTGCATGTGTGTTTAAAAGTGTCTAAGTTCCAATTATTTTTACCAAAGCAAATATAATATACATATATATATATATATATATATATATATATATATATTCATTTATTTTTAAATAAATAAGTCTATTCATCATAAATTCAAGGTCAACTTAATCTCGACTATCACCAAGATATCTTTAGTGATTAAAAAATGATATTATACCTATTTTTCCCAAATATAAATCCATTTAACATTTTATTGACTCAATTTATATCTTTTAAAACAAGGATAACACATTGTTCCTATATTATGTCTACGTACTCACTTGACTAGGTATGTATGTACAATATGTTTAACAAAAATCATTCATTATTTAAATATAAATTGTTCACTCAGGTTACCATTTTCCTTATCTAGGAAAACATTTCATTATCTATAAAACTTAATCTAACCTTACAGTTTTAACATCCTAACATATCTAAATAAAAAACTTAAGATTTGGGGATAATGGGTTAGCTTTGTGGATAGTTGGGCCATCCATAAGGTTAAGCTTGTGTCCCTTCAAAAGTATAGTTCATTTCTAGACCCTAAGAATCATAATCATACACAAAATTTCCTTTATAAATTGAATAAAAATACCAACCTTCTCAAAGCTTCTGTATCAAAAACTCTAAGATATTGACACCCTTTTTATTCATTACTCTATACTTTCTTATTCTCTTATGTCTCCCTCCTCTTCCACAACTCCCTCTTATCATAATCTCCTCACTGACCTCTTTCCATTCAAACTTTACATGTCACTGTTCACTCAATTCGCAGTCCATGCATAATATCCAAATTTTCCTTTAAACTCAATTAATCCACAATTATCAAGCTCCATTAAACATGCCAGAATCCCTAATTTATCTCTCATCTAAACTTTATTTAATATTATTAAACATTTATATTGTTTAAGTATTTTTTGTATGATCTCCACATCATAAGCCCTGAGTATATCCACTAAACAAGTCCACATTAATCATTTATATAATGATAATTATACTTCCAATTTTAACATAGTCTTATTCATGGAAATTAAATAACAGGCTTAGATTTTTAGGATAATCAACTTCTTATGTTAATGTATATAGGTAATTATCTCTTTATCAAAAATATAGATAAATCAATTATTGATTCCAATTATAACAAGATAACTATTTTAGTCAATTACTAGTATATATATATATATATATATATATATATATATATATATAACTTTATTTTAATAGCTTGACTTATATTGATATTATTAAATATCAATAATAGTAATCTTAATGTTCAACAATGTTTTTAAAGACATTATACTAGTATATATATAATAGTAATTAGACATCTTTTATTTGATTTACTTTCAAAAATCATAGACAAACATAAGTAAAGTAACCTTATGTAATCCTACTGCCCATCAAGCACTAAGTCCATGTATAATAAACAAAATTCAATCACAAATAAGATTTATTCCATAACTATGTACTAACATTTAAAACATGCAAACTCTAATATCTAACAATCTAAACACACAATGCATATAACATTTTTTATCTAATGTGGTGTTTGTATGGGTCTTATAAATTCCTCTATTATCATTCACCATCTCCATCTATGCCACCCTCTCTGATGATGCTCTCCTTCTATCATGATCTAAGGGATGAACTCTCTTTCATCAAACTCATAATAAGAAGGTAGTTAGTCAATTACATCATGATATAAATCATAAAACAATGCTACTATCAATAAATGTAACATAATCATTATGTAAAAAAATTATAATTATCCATCTCATAATATTGAACTCATGAAATCTAAGTAACATATATATATATATATATATATATATATATATATATCCCATAACAACATATGACCTATAATTTGGTTAAAAAATAACAAATAAATTTAACAACCATATTAATCCACAAATAATTAGATAAATCAGTTTAGTGAGAGAATTAGGATGTAACATCTTTTCCCCTCAAAATTGGTCATTGTCTTGATGACACTTATTCAAATAATAGTTCTAAATAACAAACAAAATTTAGTAGAATATAACATAGTATCTAGCATCAAATAAACCAAAAAAATATGGAAATAGATTATAGAACTCATCATAGTTATCTCAAGTAGCACTATCCTCAAAATATTGGTCTTAGAAGACCTTTCACTATGACACTTCTCTATTATGGAAATGAAGTTTGTGAGTGTTAATTACTCTGATTGGTTCTACCATGACCACCTCAAGGTCCAAAAATTGCAAAGCATTCCAATCCAACACATGTGAAGGAACAACTATATACTTCTTAAGATAAGATACATGGAAGACATTATGTAATAGAGCTATGGATGGTGGAAATATAATCCTATACACTATAGGATTGACCACTTATAAAACCTCAAAGGGTCCCACATATCTTGGTGAAAGTTTTGATGACTTTTTAAATTTAATCAAGCTATTTTACAACTTAACACATAAGAATACTTTATCACCTACTACAAAATGCCTAGCTATTCTTTTTAGATCAGTATAGTTCTTTTGCCAATCATTGGCCTCAGTCAATCTTTTCTTAAGTTTTTTAACATATTCTTCCATTTTTAAAATCATCTTAGGTTCAAAGACTACCCTATCTTACAACTATCCCAACTGCTTGGTGTCCTGCACCTTCTTCCATAAAGTGCTTCAAATGGTGACATCTTCAAATCAGATCGGTATGAGTTGTTGTATGCAAATTAAACCAATGGAAGTTATTATTCTTCTTTGTATTTTTTATCCATACAATACATACCTATAATATACTCTAATACTTAATTAACTCACTCAGTTTGATCATCAATCTGTGCATGATATGCAGTTCTAAAATTTAGTTATGTACCTGAAGCTAAATTCAAAGTTAACCAAAATTTAGATGTCAATATTAGATCATGATTTGATATGATCTTCTCTAGAAAACCATGTAATCAATACATTTCATTTCATTTACAAACCTCTTCATAAGTTTTGGTGCATCATCTGTAAAATTATCTAGGATAAAATGTCCTTCTTGGTTAGTTTATCAACTATAAATAAGATCATGTCATGCCTATTTCATGATAATGGTAATCCTTGGAAAAAGTCCATATGATCACCTACAATTTCCACTCTGGTATATCATATGGATATAAAAATCTAGTTGGATGTACATATTCAACTTTCACCTACTAACATTCCAAATAATGTGACACAAAGTCCACTACATCTTTCATGATTCCCTTCCAGAAATAATGTGTTCTAAGCTATGTCATAAGCATGGTTACTCATGGGTGTCCTAAATATGGGGCATTGTGTAATTTATTTAGCACTGTGCTCCTCAGATTTTCCCAATTTGGCACATGCATCCTTCTATTATATCATAAAATACCATCACTCTCTAGGTTGTATCCTTTATACCTAGGATTTTGAGCATTCTAAGACAAAGCTTTTCTAACCTTATCATATAATTTGTCTCTTGGTGAGAACTATATCACATGATCTATGAAATTACTCCTGATAGTATCCAAAACTGCTATGTACCTTTTATGACTCAAAGCATTAGCTACTCTATTTTATTTGCCTTTGATGTAATTAATATCAAAGTTATAACTAGACAAAAACTCTAACTATCACCTTTGATGAGCATTCAAATCTATTTGGGTGAAGATTTATGAGTCCCAAGTTATCAATCTTGAGCTCAAATGGTTTTCCCAACAAATAATGTCTCCAAAATTACAAAGAATAAACAATTGCTACAAGTTCAAGATCATGAAGGGTGTAATTCACCTCATAAGGCTTTAGCTTCCTTAACTCATCTATTATTACTACACCATCCTGCATAAGGACTTCTCCTAGTCTGTCCCTAGATGTATCTATGATTATTAAAAATTGACCATTGGGATCAAGAACTCTTAACATTGGTGCTGAAGTGAGCCTTATTTTTAATTCTTGAAAATCTACGTCACACTTATCTAACCAAATAAAACTTTGATTCTTATGTTGTAGAGAGGTAATTACATTAGCTATTTTGGATAAATTTGAAATGAATTTCTTGTAATAGCTTGTTAATCCCATGAAATTTCTTACCTCATGGACATTCCTTGGTGCCAGCCACTCCATAATGGCTCTTATCTTATTTAGATCAATAGAGATACCATCCACTGATATAATATATCCTAGATAGTGCACTTTATTTTGAAAAAATACACACTTGGATAATTTTCCATACAACATATGATTTCATCTAGACATTATAAATTCTCTTATTTATCCTTAAAACATATTAGAATGTCATCTAAAAAGACCAAAATAAAATGATCTTGGTAATCTATAAACACATTATTCATGAGATTCATGAATGATAGAGGTGCATTCATCAACCCAAATGATAACACTGTGAACTCATAATGCCCATAGTGAGTTCTAAATATTATTTTTGGAATATCTTCATCTTTTATCCTTAACTGATGATACCCAACTCTAAGATCAATATTAGAAAAGATCATTATTCCTCACATCTGAGTGAAAATATCATCTATTTGAGGTAGTGGATACATGTTCTTGATGGTCACCTTATTCAACATTCTATAATCAATGAAAAGTCAAAAAGTGTCATCCATATTATTAATGAAGACAAATAGCACACCCCATGGTGATATACTTGGTTTGATCAACCCTTTAGACAATAACTCTTGAATTTGTGCCTTCAATTCTACTAATTTAGTGGTTATCATTATATATGGAGCCTTAGACTAAGGTTTTGATCCTAGTTTAATATCAATAAAGAGGTTAAACTCCCATTTAGAAGGCAATCCTGATAATTCCTCTAAAAACACATCATGAAAATTCATACGAAAAGGATAATCTTCAATTTATGGTCCTTAGTTTCATCTATTTCATTTATCTTGATGATAAATGCTTGATATCCCTTACCTTAGACCTTCTTGAGTTGCAATTCAAAAATTTGCTTAAGTCTTAACTCCCTTTTCTCACCTTGAAGTAGTATCAGATTTCTATAATCATCAAGACACTCAATTATTTTCAAAAGATAGTGAACCTTGGCCTTATGCTTCACAATCTAGTTGACTCCTAAGATCACATCATATGACCCTAGTCGTACTACATAAAGATCCACAACTATTATGAATTTTGGTAACCTAATTTTTGTTTCTACTAAACACTTGTCAACTTGGACTTTAGAGTCATTCCCATATTGTACCAACCATGCATTTGAAATTACACCAGCTTTTATACATAATTTATTTAGAATTATAAGAGCTATAAAACATTTTTTTATCCCTTGTATCTATCAAAATGAAAATTAGATGTTCAAATAAAATACCTAATAGATCTATGAGTGAAGCTTGGAATTGGACTTGCCAATTATCAACTGCTACATGAATACGTTGCTAAAAATTTCCTTATTGAGGGTCAAAACCTTTGTTCCTCAACTTATCATGGGTACATTCACATGAAAAATGGTCACCTCTATATATGAATCAACCTCTTGGTGGTCCCTTCCTATTAGACTATTAGTTTCCCTTGAAATTGCCCTTAGAACCATTACTTAGTTTATTTCTACCTGAACCACTATTGAATCTAGTATTCTAATTCTTGAACTGATTCTTGGAGTCTCCAATCCTCTATTTTTAGTTCTTTTTCTTAAAATTTGATTTAGAACTTTCAAACTTTTTATTAAACTTATCCCTAACTTGAGCAAGAAATTTCAACTTTTGCTCATGCTTGACTGCTTTCTTAAAGACTTGGTCCATGGTAGATGGTCCATAAATGTCCACCTCTCCACCAATATAGGATGGTAATCCCATGATAAACTTCCTAATCCTAAATTTCTCATCTACCTGATACTAATATACATACTTCAAAAGTTTGGTGAATTATTCTTAGTACTCATTTGTCAACAAATCTCCTTGCTTTAGATTTTGAAAATCTATCAGCTTTTGGTTAAAATATAACTATGAAAGCCACCATGACCTAAATAAAATTACAAAATACTCCTAAATAGTGTTGGTTGAGTTCAAATTCATTTCTAACTTCTTGTTGGCCCACCATGTAGTTGTTTCTCTAGCTAATTGATAAGTTCCCCAAATAGCTTTGGTGACCTCATACTTGTTTTGAATCTTGAATTACTTTTCCATTTCGATCAACCATGCTTCAGATTTGTCTCCCATAATGGTTCCATTAAACTTATATGGATTCACCTTTTTCATATCCCTTACCAATTATGTGGCTATATGTAATCTTGTATCTTGAGGCACTTCTTTGTATCTCTACTCTTGAGGGATTTCTTGTTCAGTAGGATGCTCTTCAGGCTCATCCTAATGGGCTTCCTTCTCATGTCCATGAATTTTATATTCTAGGGCTACAAGTTTTTTCATAGTTTCATTCATGGTTTCAAGAATATGATTTAACTTTGTTTCTTATTCAATGATAAATTGGTTAGGATCAAACAAAGGGTTATTGTCATTGACATTTGAAAGACCCTCACTTGATGCTCTTACTCTCACCATTATTCATTCTGGTAATAGAATAATATGAAAATGTTATCATATTCATTAATTCTTAGAGCTCAAGCCATAGTTATGATACCAAAATGTAACATCCCCATAGGGATTTACTAGAATAATGTAGTAATTTTTTATTTTTTAAATATTTACTCAACACTTATTCTTTCATTAGATTACACCATGAGAATCTAATTAGTGATTTTTAATACACTAAATAAGCATATTAAACTTTAGTAATCATGTAATAATAATAGTTACTAATCACTATCAACTTATGTAAATAATCATAAATGCATAAGGGAAGTGATCATAATAAAATCCAACCATGATAGTTATGATAATATAGCCACTATTGCAAATGTACAATAATTAATCAATTACATTTTCATTAGGCATGATGCCTCATTTAAAATACAATGATAGATACAATGCTCCACAGAGCTCAAGTCACACTAACTCATGTATCTTTGATAATATCAAGTGTAGTATCTAATTAAGTACTGTAGTGAGGAGGGAGAATATCATCTGAGCACTTTTCCACACTAACCATGGACCATCGATCCTCCACACAATTTCTGAAATAAGTAATGACCCTCCCTTCATAGATGGGAAAATAGTGATGGTGCAGAAATCTATAGAGACATGCTAGTACCCATGTGCTGTAAGATTTCTACTACATGATGTGTACCATAAAGAAATATGTTTTAACATGATAACACACAAACATATAAATCATACATATTAAATGAAAATGTCTATCTAACATTACTTTGGCCAAAGTTTTGAAATAACATATGATCTATAAGATCAATCAAATTTATACACACCACTTGATTGGATTACCTTAATCTGGCATTGTAGATGATAACTAAACTGGTGAAGTTTGTCTTACTACTTAATTAAAATAAGTAATGCTAGATGTAGTTAACATATAATAACCAACAGGTTCATGCAATTATTTATACTAGTAATTACAACACATGTTAATCTCTAAAATAATAATTATACATACATTTTTTCTATCAAACATATGAATGAACCTCACTCTCATTATTCATCACATAAATAATAATCATGACAACAAGTTTATTTATTAAACAGGTAAATACAACTCGTTCTATAGAATCTACTTTCCTTAAGTAAATGCTAAAAATACCAAATCATCATTTTCAAAATAGAAAGATTATAGTGTTTAATACAAACCAACAATCATAACTTATATAATGATTTTTAATAAACTCATAAATATTCACTTATTCACCCTTTTAGTAACTTAGGCTATGTTTGTGTAGTTAAAGTTCCCTATCCTTTGGGATTTCATGACTTATCTATTTAGTCACTA